>PVKC010014194.1:0-22538 GCA_004027635.1 Crocidura indochinensis
CAATTTGTATGGTTTAGTGAGAGTCAAGGGTAAATAGCATAAAACCGATTGTCAGGAAGACTGCTAATTTGGGCAAAATGATTTACTTCAGCTTCTAACAACCAGCTGAGTTCATGCAGCAAGCAATCAAATGTAAATTTGTAGAATTGTTGAGCTATTAATATTGAGTGGCTTTGCCTGAAGGCCAGCAGGGAAGGTAGTGCAAGGGTATTAGTGAGAAGCACAAAGTAGCCAGTGGGCAGATGTGTTGCATGCAATCCAAATATCACTTGAATAATTTACAAATAGGCTGCTGTAAATTCTGTGCTTCACAAATTGCAGTTCATAAGAAAATTAAATGCCATATCTTCCACCAAAGAAGCTATGCCTTTATAGAGTAAACTAAATAAACATTTTCAGCAAGTGAAGTCCTCCTTCTGCTCATTTTTCAACCCACACATATACATAACAAGGTCAAATTTGTACCAGCTGGTCTAAAGGAAACTAAAGTCATTAGAGTGTGTGAAATTGATTAACAAGGATAAATTACTAGTATTATCTGGGCTTCCAGTACTTTAATACATTCATCTACAAAGTTTGTGGTCTGCAATATCACAATATATGACTGAAAAAGAACAAGAACTAGAGAAGGAAAGGAAATATTAAATTGGCATAAGTCATCAATTGTACATAATTTACAAGTAACTTTATTCCCATACACATGATATCTCTCTGTGTGATTATAGTTAAAAAATTTTGTTGCTAGTGAAAAAAAATGAAAAGTAAAGTTGTAAGGGATCAAAGAGATATCTCAATGGTGAGATGCTTGTTTTGAATACTGAATGTGCCACAAATAGTAGCAGGAGTGACTCTTTCCCCCACTTCCAGCATGAAGCTGGGAGAAATATCTGAACACTACCAAGTATTGTCTCCAAACAACAAAGAGTAAATAAAATATTAATAAGGACACGGAACCTAGATATTTACATAAATAAACTAACATATATTTTCATTTTGAATTCACAAAGTTCTACATTTTCATAGCTTTCAGTATACTGAGTGTATTTATTAAATATTTGTTCACATTCATGCTTGGAGTAAAAATTGAAGCAAAAATAGTTATTAATTTAGTCTCTACTTGAAACAATCAGGTCCTTAATCCAGAAATCATTGTAGATTTCATCTGAAAAGAACATATAATAGTTTAGTTCTTCAAAGTCAGAGGTATCATGAAGAAAACGTTGCACAACAAAAATTAACTGTCAGTGGGGAAGAATTGGCAAGAAAAATGAATTTTCTTTACATAATGGAAGTATTTGGCAGGAAAATAAAGATTGCCTTGAATTCTACATTTTATTAGAAAATAGCCATGTATTTAATAACCACTTTTTTATAGTGTGTTTGAATCATTATGTAAAACTCTATCTTAAAGGTTGTATTTATACTTGTATTGCTTAAAAACAGGATCAGATGATTACAGTGTTGACAATAATTCAGTAAATTATTGGAAACAAATGAACATATTTCACCAAAATACTGTCATCACAATGAAATACCACACTCTGTTTTGAAGTAAAATCTCTTCATAGTTTTAAAGTTTCATTCAAAGACAGATATCACATTTTTGCAAAAGAATTTGAAATCTAATATTTTATGATTATATAATGTTATTAGTTATTTGTTTGTTTCAGGTATACACTTTGCAGTGGTTCAAAGCTCCCTGGACCAATGCTCAAAGTCAATCCTGTGGTTCTTAGACAACCATCTGTGGGCATCATGAGATTTGATCATATGAAGAGCAAATTACTGAGGTTCTATTCTATTCCTCCAAACAACAAGCATGTTTTGAACAAGCCACTAGTTATAAATTTGTTTTTGGAGAGAACCTAGAATTTAGTCGTGTTGTTGATAAAAGGTAGAATAAGAATCATGCTAGCTAATTTAGATAAAAAAAAATCTTTTACTGCAAAATACAGGAAGGAAAATGCATTGTTCTCATATTTTAAAAACTGAGCTAAGAGGATATTTGCATTTGATATTTGAGTAATGAAGAGAAAATATATGACTTCTTGTTGGTTCCTTGACAGTAAGACTTAGGTAAAATGAGACATAGGTCCTCAAAACAGAATAAAACTTGGTATCTTTCTGTGTTTAAAGAATATGCTGATAAATGGAGAGTGGCAGTGAATAAACTTGGTATCACATAGATTAAGAAATGAATATACACTGTTTATTCAGAGGAAGAATTCCAAAAATAATTCTGGTCAAAATTAGAATTATATTTACTGTAATTGATTAATTATAATATCATTAGAACATTAAGATAAGTAGAAAAGAAATCAAGGAATTTAAAAATGTGCAAAAAATAAGGGAATGTTTTTATACCTAATATTGATAAATGACAGCTGTAAAAGTAAGACCCAGAAAACAAGAAACATGACATATTTGAAGAGAAAATCTAAGTTTTCATGGCAAATAACTCATCCTCCCCGTATGTTTCCAAAACAACATAATTAATCCCCAAGATTGATAAAATGTTGTTCTTGTTATAGTGGCTCATTGAAATGAATTACAATCAGTTTTCTTATACAAGAGTTTTCATAGTTAAGATTTAATTTCACAGGTGCTGGAGCCCTGACATATGCCATGGATCAGAAAATCACCTGTCAAATCCTGAACTACTTAACTAAATCCAATTCATATTATATTAATTTGTGATGCATCTTCCATCATAGTTAATTATAATATATTAAGGGTTTATATGGAGAGTATAAATTTAGATCCCTAAATTTAGGGAAAAATGTAAATACCTTTTACTCATTTATATCTTTTATTTAATTATGTTTCTGTTCATCACTTTTCCCCATTTTATGATGTGGTTGGGTGTTTTTCCTTGTGAAGTTCTACTTTTTTATGTACTTTTGCTATTAACCCTGTATTAAATAAGTTGTGGGCAAATAATATTTAACAGTCTGTGTGGGCTGCTCTTGTATTCTGGTCATTATTTACTTTGAGGTGAATAAACTTCTTTAATTAAAGTAGTTCCATTGGTTTTTCTTCAATTCCATTTGCTGGACAGTTTTGCTTCATATAGCTCAGTAATACCACTCAAGTAAATATAACACACAGCCTCAAATACAGAATGCAGAAGTATGCCTACTTTCCTATATTCATTGCAATCTTCACCGTGACCAAATGTGGAAACAACCGAAGTGTCCAAGAACAAATGCCTGTATAAAGAAGCGATGACACGTGTACACAATGAAATAGTACTCCACTGTAAATATATGTACACACATCTATCTATCTATCTATCTATCTATCTATCTATCTATCTATCTATCTATCTATCTATCTATCTATCTATCTATCTATCATCTATCTTGTATCTTCTATCTATCTATCTATCATCTATCTATCATCTACTTTCGATCATCTATTATCTATCTAGCATCTATTTTCTATTATTTATCTATTTTTATTTATCTATTCTATTCTATTTATCTATCAATCTATGGGAAGTTTTGCAATTTTTTGATCCATTTATTTATCTATAGAGTATCATATTGAGTGAAAGAGCCAAAGAGGGGCAAACATAAATAATCTATTCAAAGAGCTACACTATCCCAGATAGACCAATCGCAGATTGGTGATTGAAAACAAATAAATGAGCAACTAAATTAACTTAGTTGAGGTTGTTACAAGGCTGGAAACTGCAATTTTTTTTCTATTCACACCCACCCTGGTACCTATAAACTCAGCAACCCCAATTTATCATTACTATCGTCTTCCTGGCAGAAAAACAACCTAATTTCTCCACCAAGCTCCAAAAAAAAATAATGGCCACAAAAATTCCAGGTAGTCATGTCCTGGCTGATGTCTCTGTGACACTCCCAGAGAGGAAGGGGTGCAGATTCCATATTCTGTATGAACTAAACTAGTCCAGTGCCACACTCTTCTACACCCTCCACCAGAAACAACCCATCTCTTCTACTTAAACTTATCAAACATCCAAGCCAGCTCATTTGTTTTAGACCTATAAATCCTAGACCATGCAGTCATGTGTGGCCGTTCAACACCACAATATTTTATAATAGTGTCAGTCCTAGTAGTATCACAGTAAATCTGATGGGAAAGTTACATAGCAATCGATCAAGCTCAGTGAGCCTAAACAGTAACACAGATGGTTCAACTAGCACCAACGACAGCTTAGTAAAATCCTTAGACCTTGACATTAGAAACACCATGGAGTGAAATAACAATTATTTTAAAAGGGCTCTTCTTGACCTCAGCTCTGATAATTCTGTCAATTTTTTTGTTCCTGCAAGGAGGTTGGTTGGCTATGGTAATGAGTGGGGTATTTGAGACATTGATGAAGGAAAGAAAGGTCACAATGGTATGATTGGTGTTTGAGTATTTCCTGCATGAAAGGACTATTATGAATGAATAGGTATATCCTGGTTTTATGATAAAAATAGAAAAATAAATAAACACAAAACTTAAAAAAACATTAGGAGTATAAGTAAAGCTCAAAGGCAATAGAAACAAAGAAGTGAAAAACTGACCTTCAATAGGAATTTTTCCACTGTGTGGTATGGGGAAGGTAGGCTAATTCAAGGGAATGGGCCAAAACAATAATGATAAATTTAAGTGGCCGCAACGGATCAGGACTAGGTGCTGAAAGGAGGAAAAGTGGCATACATAATTCCCTATCAGAAAAATAATTTTGATGCAGAGTGCCTAGGGGCTGGAGTGATAGCACAGTGGTAAGGCTTTTGCATTGCACGGGGCTGATCCAGAGCATTTAATATTGTTTCAGAAGCCTCCCAGGAATGATTTCTGAGTGCAGAACCAAAAGTAACCCATGAGCGCTGCCAGGTGAGGACCCAAACCCAAAATGATAAATAAATAAATAAACAAATAAAATAAAGTGAGTGTTAAATGTTTTAAAAAATGCCCATAGAGGAGTGTAGAGTGAAAAAAGAAAAAGAAAAAAAAAACGTGTGTGTTATAGAGGGAGACTGGCAGGTAGGATAAAATCTGGTGGCCCTGACAGAAGGAAATGGACAATGATGAAGGAACTGTTGTATGCTGAAATACATATTAAGACATGGATCAGAAGGGAAGGGCAAGAATTGAAAATAATTTTGTTTTATGCTTTATGGATGAATTATTTTTCTGACAGAAATAAAAAAATATTCTGATACAAATTGTTATAATTAGTCCCCAGTGAATGGGACTTTAGAAATATATTGAAACATAAAAATATAGATGAGACATTATATATGTATGTATGAGAATGAGTCATGAACAAAATATAGGTAATGTTTAAAAATTATCATTTTAAAAATCATCATTTAAAACTTTAAAATGATACTTTTTTTAAAAAAAATGGCATGTGCTACAAACTGCTGTCACTGAGAATATAAAGTACTGAACAAAATTCTATGTGTTCACATACATATGTGCATGCACTCAAAAATTCACATGTTTGCAGATGTGACAATATTTTGAAGATTACTGGAATACCCCTAAGGTTATACTAGATTTTATGACTGAGTTTCAAGAGTGAATATATGTCAAAAGCAAGAAGCACGTAAATTCTATTTTTCTTTTCTCTGCGGTACTGTATATTTCAAGATTGGTTTTTGAGGAGTTGCACTAACTTTAACTATCTCACTGTGCTGAGAAGATGGCAAAATTGAATTTCACAGTACAAGAAGAAACAGAGGAATTATCAAGCAAACATGATTTTAGTATGGGTATTAAAGAAGTACAGCCTGTAGCAAGACAAATCAGATATAGAGCAACTCACTATATCATTGATACATATCTTATGTCAAAATATCCTATAAATAGGAGTAGAAATTATAGTACAGCAGATAGAATGCTTATCTTGCCAATGGCCAGCCCTAGTTCAAACACTGGCACCCATAAAGTATCCTAAATCCAGTAAAAATGCTTTTTTAAGCTCTATCTAGATGTAAATCTTGAGCATAAGTGGGTAAGCCCCCCACCTAACAAAAAAGCCTATAATAAAGGTATCTAGTGTTTTTTTAATCTAATATTTTTAAATATAAGTAATATCTTTGAACCTATTAAAATGGATTTAAATTTATTTAAATAAGCAAAGTCAACAGTCTAGTGATATTCCTTAAATTGATAACAATCAGGAGGAAAAGAAAAGCCTTGGGGGAAATAGAAAACTTTTAAAACAAAATGCACCAAGTTTCCCATATGGTCCCCCGTGCCTGCCAGGAGCAACTTCTGAGCGCATAGCGAGGAGTAACCCCTGAGCGTCACTGGGTGTGGCCCAAAAACCAAAAAATAAAATAAAAATAAAAAAAAAATGCACCAAGTAAGAAAATTAAAGAAATATATCAGAGATAAAAAAGGAATAATATAAATGTAATAATTATTTTAATAATTGTTCATTAAGAAGATATCACCACTATACATAAAATAATTTGATGGGGAAGTAATTTTATCAACTTAGGCTATTCGTGGAATACTTTGGTAGATGTGGTTATTACTCATAAGGCTATAAAAATACATCTCTTACCTCCTAAAACTTCATCTTTCTTATATGCAACCTTTATTATTTTTTACTAAATACATTTTCAATGTCTAAATAATCATGCAATTAGAATATATACAGTCATTTTACCTTACTAGGTGATGATTTTTATAGAGGAGGTGACATATTTAAGAAAAGTTTAACCATGTAAAATGTTTAAGAATGTAAAAAATGGTTTCACAATGTAAAAAGATCAGGATTTTTAAGGAAATTCATGTCTTCATTATTTGTAACGTTTATTTTAAATCTTTCCTTCATTGATCAAAATATAGTATGCTTTTATCAAAATTTTGGTATTAAATTTAGGACTGAAGAAACCTGAATAAAAGTTCTTTTCATGTGAATCTTTACAATTTAATTTCATCAATAAGATACTTCTGAGCCAGAGCAATATCACAAGCGGCGCTCTCCAAGGACTGACCATGGTTTGATCCCCCCCTCGTCCCATATGGTCCCCCAAGCCAACAGTGATTTCTGGGCATTTAACCAGGAGTAACCCCTGAGTTTCATTTGCTCAAAGATTATTTCTGACTCTTCACTCAGAGATCACTCCTGATGAGCTCAGGTGATCATATGGGATACTGAGGATTGAATATGAATCAGCTCTATTTAAGACAAGTACCTTAACCTCTGTGTTATCACTCTGGCTCTTTCTCAATAAGATATAAAATGCAATGGAAAGAGATATAAACATATGGCTGGGTGGGTTTATGTTATATTTTTATATTTTTTATACTACCATGATAATTCACACTAGCCCCTAAAAAGTCTCTCATTTTATAATTGGACTTTAAAATATGTAAACTCATTGAGTAGAAACATGCTTTTACAACGAGAACATCAGTACCAGGCAACAGAGCTCAGCATAGAATTGAAGGTAAAAGCAGACTTACCTACTCAGGTGACATTTGGAGCACAGAAGAATATTTTCCATGTGATCTCTATATTCCACTGGTCTTTCTATGTCCTGACTCACTTTACATCTCTTTGATGATTTTTCCCTGGTTCTCATCCATATCTCTTATCTTTTGCCTTGTCAAAAAAAAAAAAAAAGACTGAAATTAACTGCCTTCCTGAGGACAATATCATCTACCTAACATTGCTGTTAAAAGCTATTAAATTTCAAGGTTTAAATTGTATACAGAAATGCAATCAAATGCATCAACTGGAAAATACCCCTCCCTGTGAGAACGTAGACAAGTGCAAACAGCATGTTCCACTTACTTAACCTACAAAGGTTAGAAAAGGAGAGGAGCTACTGAAATCGCCTGTTGTGAGCCCTGGAAAGGATGTTTATTCCTGGAAAGTAAAACAGTCTATGCGCGTAGGTATGTAGGTAGGTATGCGTGGGGGCAAGTTAAAGAAAGAGATAGTGTTTTCCTATTTTAGATTAATATTGGTTACAGAACTTTATTTTTATGAATTTTATTTTAGGCAGTGTGGTTGAAAATACTGTCAATTATAGGGTTACTTTCATGCATAACACATGAAAATTCTGCATCCACCCCAAGTGCCCACTTCCCTTTTCAGGGTCTCCCTCCTTAGCTAATAGCCCCTTCCCTTTATGGTTGCTTTCTACTGAAGAACAGTTCTCAATTGCTGTTGCCTTTTAGCATCTGTTATGCTCCTACTTTGTTCCTTTATATACTAATAATGAGAGGGATCATTCTTTGTCTGTTTTCAATCACTTGACTCCGCCTGATGCTCTCCAAATCCACCCACTTTGTGGTAAATTGTGTGGTTTCATCTTTTCCTTATATCCAAGTTGCATTCCACTGTTTATATGTATCAACATTTCTTTATCCTGTCCTCTGTTCTTGGGCATTTTAGTTGCTTCCAAAATTTGGCTCTTGTAAACAGTGCTGCAGTATACAAATGATGCAAACATAATTTTTGATTAGAATGTTTGGGTCCTGAGTGGGTCAAGTGGAAATTCTGGTTCAAACTGAAGCTTAATTTCTAGTTTTTTTGAGAACTATAAATATTTTATTCATATGGATTTGAAATTAGCAATTCTAAAACCAGTGAATAAGGATCTTTTTTTTTATATCCACGTTAATACTGGTTGTGTTTGTGCTTTCTGATAATTGTAACTTTCAGTAAGGTGAGGTGATACCTCGTTTTGCTTTGCACCTTTCTACTGATATGTAATATGGATCTTTTTTTTCAGCTGTGTTTTTGTCCTCTATATCTCTTCTTTGAAGAATTATCTATTCGTCTCCTCCCCCCAAGCCACATTTTTTTATGTGTTTGGTCCTTTTTCTTAATGAAGAAAAACAAACTGGTCTTCAGAAATTTAAAGCAATTTTTATCCACACATTACCAGCTTACCATTGTAATGAATAGAAGAAGCTATCACTATAAATTTGTCATAGCAGTAAAATCTGCTACACTTCTAATGCAACTGAGCACTAGCATACATAGTAGTTTATTGTATAATACATGAATAGCCTACAAAACAAAAATAGTTTTATCTTATTTATTATATTGACATAAAAGTAATAGAGTTTTTTCTCTAGATTTGGAAAGTCTCCTTGACATTGTCTGCTTTAAATGTAACACTTGGCAATACATAACTTGCTTTAAGATCATTTTAAAATGAAATTCACAGATATAAATTCTATTCTGTAAGAAAAGTGAAATGGTTTTATTTTTGTCTACTTATTTTTACTGAATTATAATATAGGGATAAAGTTTAAATTATATAGTATGAACCCATAAACAATTGAATGCATATTTTTGTAAATATTTCAAATTAAGCAAATACAGATTGAGGGTGATAACATTTCCAATGAAATAACTTAGTTCTCAGCTATTAAGCCAACAAAGCTAATTAATTCACTAACTTCTGTTACCATATGTTCATTTTGAAAATATGGAACATTACATAAGTTAAATCAGATCAATCTCCATAGCAGTTAGTAATTACATCATAAAAATATTTGCATGATTCATTTAGATGATGTTTTTGACAGCATCTTCTCATTTCTCTAAAAATAGTTTATAAATGTAGTGATATTTATTCTTAAAACATTTGTCTTTGATTTTATAATGATTATAAGAAATGAAGATTATAAACATTTATTTCTCCTCAGTTTCTAATACTTCTTTTCAATGTCTTATTGTAAGATCTAAAATAATCTTCAAAGAGTTCATACAATGGGCAGAGTGTCAGAATTGCAAACATCTAACCCTTCTTTGATTCCTAATCCTCAACTTCACATATGTTCCCTTGAGCTCTGTGAGGAGTGATATCTGATCTAGAAGCAAGCAGTCAGTCCTGAGAACCATAGAGTGTGGCCTCAAGACTAAAAAATATGGTTGACCATTATAATGGCTTCCAAGCATATGGGTAACATTTGGCTAAATATGTAGCTTAAAATGTATGACTAGTTTCCTATTAGACCCTTTGTTTTTGTATATGGAAAGGTAAGAACTAGCAGTCTCACAATATGTGATAACTTATGCTTTGTTCTAGCTCCAGGCTATGGATAGTCAACAAGAAAGGCAAGGTGAAAGGTGACAAGCTAATGAAAATCTTCCTCAATAGAATCTTTCCCACACCTAAAAAATTAAACTCTTTTATTTTAAAGAAAGATGTATTCTCTTGTTTTTTTTTTCTTTTTTCCTTTTCCTGAATAGTTGCTGATTCACCAATTAATGGAATAAAATAGGTCTTTATCTGACTGACTATGGACAGAAAATCACAGCAGTTATTGACCACTGTGCCCCAAGGGATGACAACTGCATCAGGGTTATTAGAGAAAATTAGAGGTAGGATAGATCCTGAAACACTCCTTGCCGAACTTTTTACCTCTGAAGTTATAGTGCTTCCACCCTGTTTAATGGGTTTGAAAGTTTAATCCAGCAGAGTTAGAGCAGCGTCCTGTGGTCAGTTGAATGGACTCATGCTGTGTACTTTGTGCTGAAAATCTTTTCATTTCTCCATAGTATTCTTTCTCTACATAATGAGAAACAATCAGAACAGGAGAAATCATTTCCTATTTAAGAACATTTACACATAAAATGGACATTTACCTGGTATGCCCCTTTTATTTGATTTTTATATAATTCAAAAGACACAGATATGTGGATTGTGTTGGCATTGTTGTCAGAATTATAAAGTGTTAGCTGAACAATTAAATTTCAAGTTATTTAAATATAAATTATTTAAAGACCATGTTTCACATTGTTGACAAAGTTGATTATAAACATTTGTTTCCAAGTAAGTGAGGTATATTTATTATAAATGACAGATAAAGGAAAAGGAAAAGATTAAAGAAAAAGAAACAGTAACAAGAAAATTTGTGAAAATACTTGTATCTCACAATCAGGCCATTAAGTCACTGTCAGATAGTTTATTAAGCTCTTAGTGCTGATTGATCATTCTGCTGTTTCTCTTGTTTCTAAACATTAGGCATCTTTAGATAACTGTTGGCATCTAAATTGGTGTGTTTTTGTGGTGATGACAATATGTAAGAAATGGAGCTGCTGTGCTAAAAGTGGCCACATAGTACAGAATTTCCAGGCACTATTGCTGTTAATGCAGCGTAGTAAGGTGTGATTTGGCTGCCAGGACTTCCGGAAGCATGAGAAGATGGAGGGAGGGGGCTTGCAACCCTTACAAGAAGTCCTGGTGATGTAAGCCCAAATATCAACCTACATGGAGTTTTGATTAAGCTGTTGACTCTGCAGAGAGGCATAGATGAGAGGTGAGGCAGAGACAGTAGCAAGTGGTGATTATGGGTGATGGGTGCAGAAGATGAGGCTTCAGTTAGGCATGAACCTGGTCATGAGAAGTTGAGGTTATCAACTTCAGCTGCATGGCCTGTGTACCCATATTTTTCACTGCTTTGTTTCTCTTTTGAGAACAAAGTCAGTCTGTAGAGTTATCTGAAGGAAGACATGACAACTGTGCTTGTTCACCTTTTGATTTCTTAAAAGGTAATAATTACTCTAAAATATTTTGCTCAAGTTATCTCGAGGTGCAAACATGAAGATTTATAAAAAAAATGCTGAAAGAAATCTAACTTTTCTGGTTCTTTTTAATGATGGTACATTTTTTTTTCACATAGAATAGAATATAAGTATGCAGGTAGGTTATTCCCAGCTTATTTTTGGTTAAACTATATTTAATTTTACTTAAAGTAATGTTTAACCAAAATTGCTTAATTAGGCCCATATAATAGAAAACACTTACAAATCTACACTCTAATTTATGTTAAAATTAATCAGTCAAGCAAAATTTGGTTGACAAATAAGTAGAACTTTATGATTCTAATTACGTCCTTTAATTTGATAACCTTGTAAAAAATCAGAATAAAATATTAAAATGATTTGAATTTGATAAAAAAAATTTATTTAATTTTATAACCAAATATATTTTAACTTTAATTGAATATATACAAATATGCCAAATAGTTGCATATCTACCATTTATGCATGCATTGGATCAATTTCACTAAGAATTACTGATTATCTGCCTTCTAGGAGTCTCTGTACTTTATCTCTGTATTTTCTTAAGACTCAGCTTTAATGTCATGGTCACAAAAAAATCAGATTAGATAAATTAATCATGTCATATATAAATGCTTTGAAAATAACATTCCTTGTTTTAGTCAACTGAACATCACATAATGTAATAGACCATTTGAGCTTATAGAATTTATTGACATTTTTAGCATAAAGTAATTTTATAATGATACATATTTACATTAATATTACATATAATTATATTATGTTTGTAATCAATACCTTTTGTATGTTTTCTAGCATAAACTTGCAAGTCATTCAATGTCAATCTTGCTAGCATCAATTGATTAAAAGTAATTGACTAAGTTTAACTCAATTAATGAGCTAAATGATAACCTGAACTGGAAAAATATAAAGTTAGTTTTCTAATTATTTTAAAAGAATAACAGTGACTTCCTTTTTTGTTTATACACTGTGGTGCTTAAGACTTACTCTTGACTCTACACATAGGATTCACTGCTGACAGTACTCAGGAACTATTTAATGGTGCCAGGTCAAAACTGGGTCAGTCACATGCAATTCAAATGCTCTGCTAGCTATATTATCTCTCTGGTTCACACAATGTCTTTCTGATCATCCATTAGTCATTTATTTTCCATGTGCATATCACACTTATTTTTTCCTCCACTGTCCACTGTAAGTGTTTTCCTAATATGTGGAAGTGTCAAGTTTGACCTTGAGGACTCAGTCATCTAATGTAGATTCAGGAGACTTGAGGTTTCCGGATACTATTTGTAGTATAATGTTCTATGAATATGTATTTTTATAATCAAAACTACTTGCATTTATCTTCTCTATATCTCAACTACCTATCATAGACTTAATATAAAATAACTGTTATAGATATGCAGAGATGACATGTTAAAAGGAAGAAGCACAGATCAAATTTTAATAGTAAATTGTTTTGAAAACTAACCTAGTACATGCTGACAAAACTTAATTGATATGCAATTCTACCCGAGAATGATTTTCTTTCAAGAAAGAGTAATTTTACTATACTACTTTCTTAAACATTCTATGAGAATTTTCTGTAAATCTTATTGGAGTGAACCACATCCTGAAAAATGGTGTACATGCATGCAAACATGTGTGTCTTTGTGTGCCAAATATGTAGTCCATTTGCTTTCTTCAAATACATTACTCATTTTGTTGAGGATATATTCTCCTATTCATTTTTTAGATGCAGAGTTGATAACATTTTATGTTTTAAGTGTTTAGTTGGTCTTCTACAATTACCAGCTTATATTTATCACCAAAGTACCATATACTTCTACTTCTACTTCAGTTCTTGCTTTATCCTCTTCACCTCCAAAAATTGCAATTTTGTAACCACAATATAAAGAAAGAATTACTTGGCTTAGTCTGACATTTTCTTTTAAATATTTTGTGTTTTTTTTCTTTTTTTTTAATATTTTATTTTAACACCTTGATTACATACACAATTGTGTTTGGGTTTCAGTCATGTAAAGAACACCACCCATCACCAGTGCAATGTTCCCACCACCATTGTCCCAAATCTCCCTCCTCCCCAACCACCCCCTGCCTGTACTCTAGACAGGCTCTCCATTTCCCTCATGCATTCTCATTATTAGGACAGTTCAAAATGTAGATATTTCTCTAACTAAACTCATCACTCTTTGTGGTGAGCTTCATGAGGCGAGCTGGAACTTCCAGCTCTTTTCTCTTTTGTGTCTGAAAGTTATTATTATTGCAAGAATGTCTTTCATTTTTCTTAAAACCCATAGATGAGTGATACCATTCTGCGTTTGTGTTTTTATTTATTGTATTTTTTCTTTTTTCGTTGTTTTTTTAGGCCACACCCGTTTGATGCTCAGGGGTTACTCCTGCTAAGCGCTCAGAAATCGCACCGTCTTGGGGGGACCATATGGGACGCTGGGGGATTGAACCGTGATCCTTCCTTGGCTAGAGCTTGCAAGGCAGACACCTTACATCTAGCACCACCTCACCAGCCCCTATTCTTTCTTAAAAAGCTCACAAGAAGTGATCAGGATCAGAAGGTCATTCCTGGTGATATACTTGGGTAAAACTTTGGGTTTCTATTCAGCATTGGTAAAGTGGAGGCCTACTAGAGTGGTGGTATAGATCACTAGGACTAGAGTCAGTGATGCTTGCAAGTCCGTGTCATACCAGGAACAGATTCTCAGTATTGAAAATGAAAAGTTGTGGCACAGGATGTAAGGTTTCTTCCTTAAAGTGCTGGACCATTCGATCTCCCAGAATTCCATATGGCCCCCAAACCAGAGATGATTTCTTAGCTCATAGCCAGGAGTAAACCCTGAGTATCACCAGGTGTGGCACAAAAAAAACAAAAAACAAAAAAAAAAAGAAAAGAAAACTTTTGAACTCTCTATTCAACTCTGAATTTAATGCATCATGATTCATTCTAATTGCATTCATAAGTGTGTGTGTGTGTGTGTGTGTGTGTGTGTGTGTGTGTGGTTCTTTTATCTACTGATCTGTCTTTTGGTATTTCAGTTTTTTCATATAATGGCTATTGTAAATAGTGCTGCCATGAACATACATATGAAATCATGCCTTCAAATTTGTAACATAATCTTAGTATAAATACCCAAGTGTAATATCCAGCTCATATTTTGTCATTGATTTTTCTTATTTTTATTTTTATTGATTTTGGGCCCTACCCAGTGATGCTCAGGGGCTACTTCTAGCTATGTACTCAGAAATTTCTCCTGGTTTGAGGGATCATATGGCACCTCAGGGGACCAAACCATTGTTCTTCCTGGGTCAACTGAATGCTAGACAAATGTCCTACCATCGCACTATTGCTCTGGCCTCTTATCATTGCTTTTTAATATATTGGGATACTTCCAACTATTTGCCAAGAAGGATAAAATATTTTGCATTCACGTCAAATTAGTGAGAGGTTTCTTTTTCCTCTATATCCATCCCCCCACACTACTTAATGTTTTAGTTCATTTTTATATGGGAAATTCTACAAAATTTGAGATTCTACAAAATCTTATTGTAGTTTTTAATTACAGATCCCTAACAATAAGAGATAATGAGCATTTTCTCCAATGCCAATTGTCTAGATGCATACAATATTGGCTTCATTATAAGATTGTTAAAGACTAAGCTTTAATGGAAATATATGTCATACCCTTACTTTCTTGACTTCCAATTCTTAATCAAAATTTCTTATGAGAGAACAACTCTCAGTAGAAATGATGTACTAAAAATCATCATGCATTTTTCTGAAATTTTACCTAGTGAATTTATAGGACCTACTTAGATTGATCTTTACAGATAGCTGAATCTGATCTCTTTTTGTAAGTTACTTAAATTTTCAATATTCTGAAATTTTAGAGATATTAGAAACAGAAATAATTTAAATTTGACCTTAAAATGTGAACTATTTAAATAATTTCTCAACAAAGGACAATGCTAATTTAGTAATTTGAATTATTTGTTATTTAATGTCTCATGGTTATGATTTATTATTCATCTCTGTGAAAATAAAATTAATAAATAATTGCATAGACTAATATGTAATATATTTTATATGTACATGCATGAAGCACTAGCTTTTCTTCACATTTTACAATTCTATTTAGTAAAATGTTTTATTTCCTTTTAAGCCTGCTAATTAAATGAAATATTTTTAAAATTGTTGGTTATCAGCAAAAGTGAAATACCCTTGAATGAGAATTATCTGTCAAAGTATCTGAACTTAGATGGGACTTCAGAGAAAAATAAAGATGCAAATATTTCATAGTGATTTATGTATGGACCTATATAATTCTAAGTGAGAGGTTCTTGTTTAACATGGCATCCAAATCTTATTTAAGACTCTATCCAAGTTTTTTCTCAGGCATAAAAATTCACTCTGGAGCATCTAGGACAATCATCCTGTTTATTTACCAAGCTAATCTCAGAGTATTAGCCCAAGTTTAAATGCATGAGGCAGACAATTTGCAAATCGGAATTGACACACAAGAGTAGCTTTTTTCAAATCTAATTGGTCTTGCAATTGGTGTTAGCAACTTTTATTCATAGTCCAGTTTGTCCTTGAATTGGGTGTTTTACTGGCAGCTCATAAAACTTACTTGTGCATATTATTTTATGTTCAATTTGAATGTTTCAGGTATCTATCACTAGAATGTAAATTATTAGGAATTCATATAATTATTTTTATATTTCAATCATGTTTAAACATATTATTTATATATGTTCATACATGTGTATGTGTAGATAAAAATGCATGTGTATATACATGTTAGAGTTTACATTCTCTGAGAAACTCTGGTTCTAATACTGAATAAAAGTATAAATGTTAGTGGGCGACTCTTGAAGTTTGTAAAGGGGTGAGAAGTGATAGCCTCTAAACACAGTCCAGGTTTGAATCCATTCAACTGAAATTGGTGCATAGGGAGGTCTGTAAAAGCACACAAATGCAATTTTGAGAAAGTTTCCCTATTACCAAATTTGAATCCATTCAAATTGGTGAAAGGAGAGGGGATCTGTAAAAGTACACAAATGCAACTTGGTTTTGAGAAAGTTTCCCTAGTACCAGTGGTCGGCAACCAGCGGCTTCCGAGCTACATGTGGCTCTTGCCACTTTTAATTTGGCTCTTTTGTGTGCCGGGCAGCCGCTCCAGGAGTCAGGACTCTGCTCCTTGCCTCTGTCACTGCGCGCACTGTGTGGCTCTCAAAATACAATTCAATCGTTGTTTTGGCGAGATTTGGCTCAGTTGAAAAAAGCTTGCCGATCATTGCAGACTACTGGAGGTGTTCAAAGGGAAGACTGTATATTATTTGAGTCCTATTCAGAAATAGAGGGCTCAGAGGAAGTTCATATTTTCTTACCACTCACTCATTGGTAAACTCAAGGACTTTACAGATTTGCCCACTCCAAAGAAACCTACAGGAATAGCATCCGTTCCACACTGCAGTTTCTTTCACATATGTCAGTTGCCTTCCATGTAGTTGACCTGGGTTTAATCCCCGGCACCTCCTCTGGTTCCTGACTTGCCTGGAGTGATTTCTGAGCACAGAGCCAGGAATAATCCCTAAGAATAACCAGGTGTGACCATAATGCCAAAATAAACAAATACACAAATAAATAAATACTGTAGATAGATAAATAGTTGGCTAACATTCCTGCATATTGGAATTTGATACTCCAAGACCTGTGAAAATAATGCCTTGTCTTCTGGAGATAGGTAGAAAGCAATTACAGATCAAACAGGATGGCTCCTTGCTTTGAAAAACTCTCTCCAACTTCATTCCTTCAAATATGGTTGCTCTTCATAACAACTGCCGGCCTGCAACCACTGTTTACTCCTTTGTTGTTTTTCATATTCTTTTAGGGCCTTACATTGCTCTCAATTGTCTATTGGCACTGTGCTCAGGATTATTGTTAGTGGCCTCACCTCACCATATGTTTTTCCAGGGATCAAAAACAGTTAGATCAATTATAAGACAAACACCTCAAACTCTATAAAACAACTTCTTTTTTTTTTTTTTTGGTTTTTGGGCCACACCCAGTGACACTCAGGGGAGTCGCTCCTGGCACGCACGGGGGACCATATGGGGAACTGGGGGATCGAACCGTGGTCCGTCCTAGGTTAGCGCAGCACCTTAGCTCCAGCGCCACCGCCCAGCCCCCATAAAACAACTTCTTTCCAAAACTTATAATGTCAAACCTGCAGTAAATTGAAGATCCCTCTAATCACCAACTCAGCTGGTATATGTATATATGGGTTTCTAGCTTGATGCATCAGTGTCCTTTGGTTCAAAATAAAGTGCATTTTGCTAAAATAACTTTGAGATTAGCTTGGTACCAAGAATGGAAATTATTATGACTTGGTACATGTTCGTGAACAATAATCCTCATTAAAATGGGAAAATGACAGGTTCGATGTACTTAATAACTGGTATAAATTAATAAGTTATTCAAAAAAGTGTCATAGAAATCACCTACCAATTATCTTAACTGCATCATTATCATTGTTCTTGTACATTAAAATAGCTAATGTTTTTTTAGAACTTTATTCACTTAATAAAGTGTCTCAAAATTTAATATTTGGTCTTTATATTATAAATTATTTTCAAAATGCCTCTAAATTATTCTATTAGCATAGTTTTTAACACTTTTTAAAGGTATTTCCTTATCTCACTTTTTAAAAATGATTTAGCTTTTTCATTTTTATTTTATTTATTTAATTAATTCATTTTAGTTTGGTGGTCATAATTGATAATACTCATGGGTCACTCATGGCTCTACAAATAGTCCTGCAAGTGTTCAGGGGATCATATGGCATATCAGAGATTGACAATGGTATGGTGTGTGCAAAATAAGAGTTTAACATTTTTGATAACTCCAGCCCCAATTTTTTTTGTTTGTGTATTTCTTTTAACATTTATTTTGTTTATTTTATATGCTGTGTGCAAGTTTTAGCTTATTTTAGTCTACCTAGTGTTCAGGCAATTGTAATAGAATTTAGAACTGTCTTCTAAATATGCATGCATTTTTAAAGTTGTTTCATTAATGTACATATATGACAATATTAATTCAAGAATCAGCAGATTTCTCTCAAATTCATTATAGGATATTTATTTTTTAATATTATTAAAGCATATATACTAATTTTGTTGTTATTTGGGGGATGTTGTATGATCCCATTATTGCTCTGTTTTCAGAATAATTTCTGGTAATGCTCCGGGAACTATATATAATGGCAGTGGGGAAAAGTTGTGTTAGTGGCTCAGAAACTCCTTATCAACAAAACTCTGCCTGGGTATGTAGGTCAGATGACTCAATGTGTGTGACCCAGGGGTTGACCTGTCTGTTCTCATGAGCCAAGCGCTATTAAAAATTAAATCCTGAATCAAGTCCATCTAAACTCTTGAGCTATTACCCCCAATCTCTAATCTGCATCATTAGATCTGGTTTATGTTAGCCAGATTTATATATCCATGATATCTTTTCTCTAAAGTCAGTAGAGTTTAAATGATTTTTTAATTTTTCAATCTTTTAAGTTTTTTTTTATTTCTGAGGTTATATTTAGCTTCTATGGTACAAGCCATGTGTCAGTTTTGATATCACTGTAAACAGCAAGCAAAAATACAATCAATTCAGAGAATAGGTTAGATATGAACATTTGTTCTATAGATAAAATAAAACACTTTGTCTTTGGGTTATCTCAAAAATATGATTGAAATTTCCATTTTGGGAGTTGACTAGATTAGGGACTGAGGAGTACGCACTCAAATAACAAAATTGTAAGAACACTTTGTACAACTCATATGATAAAATTTATGAAGAGAGCTTCCAACAAAAGCTGGAAAAGCAGCTTTATAAAAACTATGAAAAAGGATTACAGGAATGAAAAAAGAGCAATTGCATAGCCTATTAAGGTTCTAAAAGAGTGGAATTAAACTGAAGTCACAGTTATGTTGTAAGAACTTTCAGTATTAAAGGAGGGAGGAACTGGGTCTCTTACTGACTTGATCAAAGGTGGTGTGAGAAGAGAAAAAAGAGAGAGTGGATTGAAAATTTTTAGAGTCAAACATTAAAATTAAGTTAGGAATTTTCCCCATTCATTAAACTAACAGTTTTAATGAGACACTGTATACTGGTAAATCGTAATTTAAGCAACAAATGTAAATAAATTGACATAATTAGTGACTGTAAAATTTGCTATGAAATAAATGAGTACTAGTTAAATATGATTTTACTCTAAAAGTTAATATAGAAAATCTGTGCATTATTGCAATTCTCTTCTAGTTTATTTTTGATATTATTCAACTTAAGGTTATTACATAATTATTATGCATTTTTATTATTAAAATAAAATGAGAGAATCTATTTTTTACTTTAATTTCTTGATATTTTAAAGATTCTGTACATTATAGTCCAAACTAGATTATGTATGAAATTATTATCACAACACCTATATATTTTATAAAGGTTCAAACCCTAATTGACCAAAAATAGTAGAATTTTCAATAAAAATAAACATAATTTACATTCTGAAATTTTGTTTCTGTCAGTCTCGAATTGTAAATAAAGATTTAAGAATTTTATTTTCTCAATGATCTCTTTAAAAATGTTAACATGAGAGGCTGGAGAAATAATATAGTGCATAAGACAGCTAAAAGGAAGTGGCTAAACAGGATATAATATGTAGAACCACATACCATAAGGTCACCTGAAGACTTCCACAAAAGATCTCTGCTCAGTCAAATTTAAGAGATAATCACTGTTGAAGATGATCCCCAAACTAAAACACCCAAAAAGATAAAAGTGAGGGGCCCGGGAGATAGCATGGAGGTAAGGCGTTTGCCTTTCATGCAAAAGGTCATCCATTCAAATCCTGGTGCCCCATATGGTCCCCCGTGCCTGCCAGGAGCAATTTCTGAGTATGGAGCCAGGAGTAACCCCTGAGCACTTCCGGGTGTGACCCAAAAAACAAAAAACAAACAAACAAACAAAAAAGATAAAACTGAAAGAAAAAAAAAGTTTTTAACAAATTAATTCAACAATGGTTAAAAATCATCACGGCAAGTAATTAAAATACGTGCCTTTTAATGTAGTAAAGAAATAAAACTTTTAATCATATAGATATTTGTAAGTTACTGCAAGTAACAAAACATTTGACCTGTATCTATATTATTACAACTTATACCAATTTCTATATGTAGAAATTATATCTGTAGAAATTCAAATAAACACTTGAAAATTTTTATTTCTTTATTTTAATCAAATGACTTTAACCTGCTAAAAACACATGAATATTTTTGGGTAGACAAAAATATTTTCAAGGTATTTTAAAATAGAATTGATATTTTAAAGAAAGGCTCAAGGAGCAGAATTTTTTTCAAGTGGAGGAAGAAATGTAGGGTGTATTCTAACTATTAAAAATATTAATCATGATAGGAGCTGAAGCAGTGGCACAATGGTAAGGCAACAGTCTTGATTGTGCTAGCTGTTTAATTCCCATGGGTCCTATATGGTTCCTCCAAGCCAAGAGCTATTTCTAGGTGCATAGCCAGCAGTAACCTTTGAGCTTACCTTACCGGTGTAGCCCCAAAAGCAAAATAAATAAATAAATAAATAAAAATTAAAAAAATAAAATACTAAGCATGGAAAAGTGCATTTGTACTCTATGTTACCATACAATTGTGTCCTTAGGAGACAGGGCTGACTTTTGATATTGAAAGTCTCTTTATCCTATCACCAACCTTTTTCTAAATTTACCTACATAGAGACTGAAAAGAAAATTTGGAAAAAGCAAGCTTCTTTCATGTGTGACTTTCATATCCCATGAGCATGAACTGCAATCTCTTGGTTCAGATTTCATAGCAAGGTCAAATACAGGTATGAATTGAATTCAATCATGATCCAGGAAGAGAAAAACACTAGGTTATGCTGAATGTAAAAATTATAGTAACTCCAAATCCCTATGAAATTGGTATTAATATTCGCTATAGGATGATAATCTTTCTGCATAGGTAACGGATTGCTTTTTCCTCAAGTAATATTTAGCAAAGGTCCCCAAATTTATTTTACCTCTTCTGCCCCCTTAGAAAAGAGGTTATTGAGCAACTCCCAGCACCAAATCAACCAGTCAAGAGTTAATAGAAGGCAAAACCAAGGTTCCCTATTTGCGACATCAGGCTGGGAATCTCTGCGAATCCATGCCTGCCTAGTGTGTCCAACTGCAAAGAACTGTGAGTTTGTCTTCTCTTTGTGTTTATCTTTCGTTTGCTGTCCTCGGACCTCCTGGGAGTGGGCCATATTGGCTCAAAAAAAAAAAAAAGGGCGGCTGCTCCACTTCGCTATGCGGCTGCGCACTCTTTCTACAGTAAGAACAACATCGCAACAAGAAGAGAGAAAATCACACTAAGGACTGTGCTGGACAACTGAAGCCCAACATTTCTCTCTGGACTCTCTTCCCCGCTGTGTGCCTAGGCCCAAGAATTGATCCTTTGAGAGGCCTCATCCACGGAGGACTCCACTACCTTGTAGGCAAATCGACACACCCAGAAAGGGCGGAACCAGAGGAGTGTGGCTACGCACCTCATTTAGGCAATGAACACTACCACAACACGTAGAAAAACACACAATACAAGTGTGACAATGGGCAAACTATGCAGGCCAGCGTCAGACATAGAGAACGAAGATGACAATTCTGATGACCAGACAACGACCAACGAACTAATCAATCTCTCAGATAAGGACTTTAGAAAAGCAATATGGAAGAGGCTGAAAGAACTCAAAGAAACCATGGACCGACTTGAACAGAACACTAATAAGAATCAAGAAAATATGATGACAGAAATCACAAAACTCCAAACTGAAATAACATGTCAACTAACAGGCCTGAAAAACTCAGTAAATGAACTGAATGGAAAAATGGATAACCTCAACACCAGAGTAGAAGAAGCTGAGAATAGAATTGGT
>PVKC010014195.1:0-22365 GCA_004027635.1 Crocidura indochinensis
ACCACTGATCTAGGGCATTTAACCTTAGAGTGCTATTTGATCTTAGTATGTTCTATATATCATGAGAGAAACTAGTTCTACCATGTGAATAGTCAACTAAATTATTTTGAAAGAGACTTAGCTGTCATGATTACAATTTCACTTAACTCCTAATAATTGCAACTCAATTGGAAACTTTTATTGAAATAGTTGCAGAGGCGCTAGAGGAAGGTGCCTGCCTTGACTGTGCTAACCTAGGAGGGACCATGGTTCGATCTCCCGGCTTCCCATATGGTCCCCAAGCCAGGAGCGACTTCTGAGCGCATAGCCAGGAGTAACCACTGAGCGTCACCTGGTGTGGCCCAGAAACCAAAAAAACAAAAACAAAATAGTTTGCTAATGCATCTTTTTGCTGGGGTTTTTGGGGGTACACTCAATAGTGCTCAAGACTTGCTCAGGGACCTATGATCAGGTTTTACTATTATTGTTGCTGCAGGAATCATATATGGTGCCTGGGATGGGACCTGGGTCATCCAAGTGCAAGCAAACATTTTATTCACTGTGCTATCACTCTGATCTCACTAGTGTATTTTTAATGCTGACTGGTGACTTTAAAACCTAAAGTAACTGGAAATAAGAGAAAAACAGATAAAGACAAGAATCAAGACTCGGGGCCGGGCGGTGGCGCTGGAGGTAAGGTGCCTGCCTTGCCTGCGCTAGCCTAGGATACCCCGGTTTCCCATATGGTCCACCAAGCCAGGAGCGACTTCTGAGCGCATAACCAGGAGTAACCCCTGAGCGTCTCCGGGTGTGGCCCAAAAACAAACAAACAAACAAACAAAAAAAAGAATCAAGACTCTTGTTTTACAAGTATTTGGGAGAAAGTGCTTGAAAACTTATATAAAATGCGTATGCAATATATGATTGCTACAGTTAAAGTACATATATGTTAATACAAGTTATATATTTATCTTATATGCATTTATAAATAAATATTTATATCACTCCTAAAGTTAAACAAATATCAGATATTTTTACAAAAAAATACTGCCTTGGGGCTGGAGCTGTGGTACAACCAGTAGGGCCTCTGCCTTGCTCGTGCTAGCCTAGGATGGACGGTGCTTCAATCTTCTGGTTTCCCATATGGTCCCCCCAATCCCAAGCTAGGAGTGATTTCTGAGTGCAGAGCCAGAAGAAACTCCTTAGTGTCACCAGGTGTGGCCCCAAAACAAAACAAAACAAAAAACTGCCTTAATATTAATTATTATTTTTTATTTTCATTTAAATTTTCATGTTTGTAATTGGCTTACACAAGTTTTCTATTTTCTTCTGATTCAGACTTGGGAGTTTAATGTTTCTAAAATCATCTACTTTGCACAGGTTTTTATTTTAGTAGTGGAATAATATAATATTCTCTTTTATTCTTTGAATTTCTATAGCATTAATTGTAACTTTCTCAGTATTTTTATTTACTTTTACTTAGTTCAGGTTTGTTTTCTGAGCTTTTTGTTATTGCTAGGACTGCTTAGTACTCTTTTTTTCTATTTTGTTCTTTTAAAAATGAGTTTTGGGTCACATTAGAAGTTATTTCTTTTTGATTACTTTATTTAAAAACTGTGAATAACGATATTATCGATATAGTATTTTATGCACATGATATTTAAACAACCACACAGTGTCAACTATTACCACAAGTGCTTGCATACTTAATCTTCCCTATACCTTACTCTAAGCTCCCAGCTATTGTTTGTCACTTTACAATCACTTAGCATATGGTTTACTCTTTGCTCTGACTCAGAGATTACTCCTGGTAGGGATCAAAGAACTATATGAACTGCTGCTATCAAGTCCAAGTTTGCCACATCCAAGTTCCCTGTACTCTGCGCTATCTCTCTAGTCCCTTTCTTCTATTCTTGTGACTCTAACAAAATATGTAATAATTATTGTTGTTGTTTTGTCATTATTATTATTATTATTTGGGGGATTTGGACACATACTCTGTTGCTCAGAATTATTTCTGATTCTTTGTTTAGGGTTCACTTCTTACTTTGCCCAGGAGCACACATGTTATGTCAGGGATTTGACCAACATTTATTACATGCAATGTGATTCTTAATTTATATGTACCAAATAAAGTGTTTTGTTTTATTGATCATTTGTAGATCAATAAATGTTCTTTACTTACCATTTATATAATATTTTTTTTAATTCTCTATTTTACTGATTTGGAATCTTGAGCCTCTATTCCCAGTTCTTCAAGATAAAAGTTTATAATTTATGTTTCTCTGGTGATAAATGATGAGAATTATTTCATATCTGTTGACAGTCTTTATGTCTTCTTTATATGTGTCTGCTCATCTATTTGTAACTTTAATTTTTATTTGAGGCATTGTGAAAATATTTTATGAATAAAGCATTCCAAATTCTAGTTGCTTTATCAGACCACCTGCTTTCCTCCACTCTGGTGTCCTATTTTGACCACCTTAACACACCACCTATGATAAGTCCAGTTCTCTAGCCCAGTTCTAGGGTCCTGTTGTCTCTGACCATTGTTATTTTCCTTCTATGGTTGCTACATTTTACTTGAGAGAAGCATCATTCCATGCCAGTTCTTTTCCTGAAAAATCTCACTCAGCATGATGCATTATAGTTTCATCCACATAGTGTAAACCTCTTGTTTTCATATTTTAATAACTTATCAATATCCTTTTGCTTATAAATAATATGTTTTGGGGCATTTGGAATGTTTCTAGATTTCAGTTATTGTGGATAATGCTGCACTAAACATAAGAATACAAATGCCCAATAGGTAAATTTAAAAAGTGCTCTTTGTCACTTAGTGTAAAGGGATATTAAATCTATAGAAGAGTGAGACAATATCTCATTCCAGAAACATCAGAATGTATAAAACATATGGAAATGGAAAGTGAGGAATCCTGACCATAGTTGATTAGAATCCACCAGTTAAACTTCTCTGGTAATAGTATGGATACATCAAAAATAATAAATTGATTTCCCATAAAACCAGCAATTTCATTCCTTGGCATCTACCTTAGAATCCAAAATACTATTTTGAAAATTGTCATATACCCTATAATCTCTGCAATCTTATTCAAAATAGCAGATCTATAGAGACAACCCAATGCCAGATGAATAAATAAGAAAATTTTGGTATGTATACAAAATGAAATGTGACACAGCTGTTGGAAATTATGTATTTTGTTGCTATGTACATGGACCTAGATGGAATCATGTTGATTGAAATTAGTCATGAGAAGAGTGACACATGCAGAATAACTCTTCACATGTGTGAAATACAAAGAAATCTAATAAGATAATAACAAATAGCCAAAGGCAGAAAATGTAGAGTGTGGTCTAGAGAATTGAATGAATAAGAGTTGTTCCTGAGAAGATATTGAGTGAACTCTAGTAGTGGATGAGATGTTGTAACAACATATAAATAAAAGTATAATTAATTAATATAATAAATAATGTTGCCTCAATTAAAAGAAAATATAATTCAGTTTAGGTTAGTTCAGGTTTGTTTTCTGAGCTTTCTATTATTACTATGACTGTTTAGTACTCTTTTGGTCTGGTTACATATGCTTTATTAACTCATATACATCCTCATTTTTAATGTCTATTTTTGTTTCATCTTTGATTTTCTCATTGATAATTTCTATTTTATTTATTTTTTTGATTGTTGGGTCACAACTGGCAGTGCTCAGGGGTTACTCCTGGCTCTACACTCAGAAATCGCTCCTAGTAGGCTTGGGGGACCATATGGGATGCTGGGATTTGAACCACTGTCCTTCTGCATGAAAGGCAAAAGCCCTATCTCCATGCCATCTCTCCGGCCCCTATTTTTAAATATATTGTTTATGTTTAAATTGAAGATTTGCTGTGGATTGTAAATGTGTAAATTTAAGAAGCTATAAATTAAAAATGTACCTTACTCTGTCCTCATCACTTAAACTGTAGTGTCTAGAAATGTGGTATGGTCTTAAGATGTTTGCTTAAGATGTACATTGCTACTGTTTCAAATGAAAGTCACTAAAATAAAAATGCTACTTGTATGGCAAAAAAAAAAAAAGATGTAGCTCACCTATAAGAGCTATGGAGATTATGTTCATGTGTATAAATGTTTGTTTTGTTAGAAAGGACATTGATTGCAGTCATTCTTCCAAGAATTGTAGTATTTATAATAAAACAAAACAATATAGAAACATTGTATTTTAAAGTTTCCATTATAAGTAAAATGACTCTTAAACTCTATGTATTTCTGATAGGGCTTTGAGTTATATTTTAGAGTTCACAGTACTCTTCTCTGTACTGAATTATTATAAGCATATGAAAACCCAAACTGTTTAAACTTCGAGTATAAGCAACATTAGAAGTGGTGGTTTATGGTGCGGAGTTTTTGATACTTTCATGGGAGTGATAGTACACTAAATTTGTTGGCCAAAAGCTTATGCAAAAACAGTATTGCAATACTATCTAATAAAAAATAATGAAATCAGAAAATTAAAAAATCGCAATTATCGCATACTTTGTAACTGCCTCTATGATGCAATAAAGCAGTGTCATTTCCTCTTAAAATGATACTTATGGAAACTTCATTTTCATATAATTATAATACAGTTGTTGACTGCATCAAATTATCATTGAACTAAATTAAATTTTGCTAATATAAATGCAGTATAATTCTGAGTGAAAGGAAGTATCATTTTTACTTAATCCTTACTTTTGTCCTATTATAGTAAATAAATTCTTATACATATTCTATTAATTTAACTGACTACATATAAGCATGTTAATATTATTTGCATTAGCTGGAAATTTATATGCAGCATGAAAGATAACAAAAGTATGCAAAAAGCAAAGACTGCTCAAAAATATATCAACAATCATTTGGGAAGTGTATAAAAATAGGTATATTAGTCACGCATCACAGTTTTGAATAAGAAAAAGAACATAAAATCATTACTTTATAAAGCAACAGTGTTCTTTTATTGTAACTGACCAGTGTGATTTTATCTTCATTGTTAAATTATGCAAAGTTTTCAGCTTTGTACACAGAAACATGTCAATGCCTCATAAAAACAAATAAAATTTCTTTTTGTGTGTAATAATGTAGATTATAGAGTACATTGTCTTTTCTTACATAATTTTTGTCAGTAAAAGACTGTAATATTTAAAACTGTATACTTTGAATCTGTATATCTCCTGAATGTAGTCAATTTTAATGTTTAAAATGTATATATTGAAGCAGAATTATTTTACATGGTTATTTATAGAATGTTATAGCTATACTTTCATATTTGATATGTTTCATCATAGTATATTATAGAATATATTTCAAAACCTGTTTTTAAAAAATGGTTTTATTATATGAATTATATATTATTATATATTATATATAATATATAATTATATATTATATTATATAGTTTTATTATATGAATATTTTTAGACACTTAAGACTTCATAAATAGCCAACAGAAGTGGGCATATTTATAAAAATTTTATTTAGGATAAATAAACATGAAGTGCAAGATAATTGAGTAATGTGGTAAATATCCTTTACTACTAGTCACTCTGTAATAGAAAATAAGTCTGACACTTGTGAAATAAGTCATTTAATAGTGGATCAGACTTTATTCAAATGCTGACCAGTCATTTGCTTTTCTTTGGCCAATAAATAAACATTTCAAAGTCTGTCAATATTTAGTTATATTCAAATTTACAGCATTTTATGGCTATAATAAATATCTGAGCCAAAAATAACATTTTCCTATAGACAAACACATTTTTTATCCCAAAATCTTTTAATACCGTGTCAGTAAATTACTTGGAATCCCTGTATTTCTAGCAGTTTCTGATGAAGACCATTTTTATCAAGTAAAGGACATCAGGTTGTTTGTTACCATCTATGGTAAGCAGTGGGTTGAATCTGATAAAAGTTAGTAGTCCTATTTCTGTGAGCTTCTTGCAGCTTTTTCTCAGTATTGGATACTTATAGTGCTGACATTTCAAAAGCACAGATGGTGCAGAGGAAGTCCTCAGACGTCACCAGAGGGCGTTTTTCAAATCTCTGTCACAGGTTTAGAGAACTACAACTTGAGACAGAACTTTTTCACTAAGCTTTAGACATGCAACTCAAATTTAGACATCTTTCAGTGCAAAAATATCTATTGTTACACCTGAGTGCGTATAATTGTAGCTTTTAATGATTTGGGCAAAACATTGCATTTAGCAATATTTGTATACATATCATAAGGTTTTTCTATGGGGAGATTTATGTTTTCTATATAAAATATACTATTTAAAACCCATCTCAGGAGCGTTGAATTAAAAAATAATATTTTGGAGCATACTAGAGCTTCAGCTATTCTATTAATGACTTCATTGGTGATACAATAATTGTCACGAATATAACTGCTAATGAACTCTCCTTTTCTTATTCCAATTCTCTTTATTATTTTTTTATTTTAGATTTCCTATTATCTTTATATTTTTGATAACTGATTCCTGTCATCATGAAATAAATGTATTATGAGCATTTATGTCAACTATGATAAATTTTCTTTTAATAAATTTATCTAAAAATAGTATTTTTGCATTGCAGTCTTAAACCTAATGTTTTACCTTGCACAGCGGATAGTGTTTTTTGCCTTGCATGCAACTAAACTGGGGTTCATCTTCTATACTTCATATGGATGACAGCATCTGGCCATGAGGATTTTTAAGTATAGAAGGAGTAAACCCTAAGCACAGCGGGTTATGGCAAAAAAATAAAAAAAAGAAAGAAAAAAATAAAGGAAGAAATGAATGTATTATAGGACTTGTGAGTTTGTGCTGAGCTTAATGCACTTACTGCCCTTGCATTCAATGTCTGGAATAGAACTCTGTGAACAATCTCAAAGATACAGCCCCAAGTAAAATTATATAAGTATCATTTATTAATATATTTATTTGATTTATATAGTACATTTTGGCAAATAAGATTTTAGGTATTAAAATATTGTGATATTTCATATGCATGCGTATAGTCATAGTACAGTAATGAATATAATATATATAAATTTGTCTCTGAGTTAGGAATGTTTTAGATCATTTGTTCTATACTATAAACTGTTACATAGTTTTACCTAGTTTAATGTTGGGCAAGAAGATGGTACAAAATTCATACTAACTGACTGTTTAAGAAAATATTAGCAGATACATGAAGAAGGTAAAAGTGATTATTTTAAAAATAAGATAGATAGTGTGTTTACATATTAAGTAAACAGTACTAAAATGAGGCAAAAGTATAAATCAATTAATTATTGAAATACTTCATATCTGTTATAACTTGATAGACTCTCATTAAAAACAAATTTAAAGGGGCCCGGGAGATAGCATGGAGGTAAGGCATTTGCCTTTCATGCAAAAGGTCATCGGTTCGAATCCCGGTGCCCCATATGGTCACCTGTGACTGCCAGGAGCAATTTCTGAGCATGGAGCCAGGAGTAACCCCTGAGCACTGCCGGGTGTGACCCCAAAACCAAAAAAAAAAAAAAACAAAAACAAATTTAAAGAGAAAATGTATAGAAATTAAAAAAAATTGATATTATAATTTATACTAAACAAATATGTTTCAATTTATATTCCTATCTTACATATTAAATGAATACCAACTCCAATTAAAATTTTACAAAGTTAAAAAAATAAAATTGACATCTACTCATTAAAACATTTTGGAAATAGTGTTAATATTTTCCTCATGCTTCGGTTATAATTTATTATGTATTTGTATGAATCATGTGTATTTTAAAGGGTATATATCATATAAAATACTGTGCTCAGTAACAATAAAAAAAGATTTGAACCAAAATAGAATTCCAAAGAATGGAGTTTATTTTTTTAATGATAGCTTTAATAGTAATATTCCACTATGAAATTAGTGTAAAACTTTGTATTATTGCCTTCTGATAATTTACGCACTGATAAAAATCAATATTAATATAAACAAAAACATGTTCTTTTTCCTTTTTAGCCTTTAATTGCTAAGATTTTTGTTTGTTTGTTTGTTTGGTTTGTTTTGGGTCCACACCCAGTGATATTCAGGGGCTACTCCTGGCTATGCACTCAGAAATCTCCCCTGCCTTGGGAGGGATGTCATGTGGGATGTCAGGGGATCGAACCAAGGCCTGTCCTAGGTTAGTCGAGTGCAAAGCAAACACCCTACCACTTGTGCCACCATTTAGGACCCAATAAAATTTATTTTTAATGATTACAGTACTTTATTAAAATGATGCATTTAAGACTACGGAAGAATAATTATCAAGCTAAGATATTTTTTCTAAAAAATAATTTTTGATATTTTAATATGCTTGACTTCAGATTTCACTAAGTGCATATACTTATATAGTACATTTTTCAAATAAGCTTCCTTAGATATTAAAATATTGTGATTCTTTCATATGCATGTGTAAGTCATAGTACAGTAATGAATATATACGTATACATACATATATATATATATAGCCTAATTATGTTTAGTGTATTTTCTGAAAAAGAAATGAACATCTCACAATTGACTAGCTTCCTCTTGTTAGGCATTTAAATATTTCCAAATTCTTAATATTATAGCAAAGTATTTGAAAAGAAATTATTAACATGTTTCATTTTTCAAATCAATCTGTAGAACAAATACTTAGAAATAGATTTACTAAATTAAAGGTAACACTACTTTATACCCAATTATTTGTTGTTTGTTTAGGTTATACTCAGCTAACCTAAAAGCTTTCTACTGGTTCTATGCTCAACTATCATTTCTGGTTTTTGTTTGTTTGTTTGGGTCACACCCTGTGATGCTCAGGGGTTATTCATGGCTATGCACTACTCAGAAATGGTCCCAGGATTGTGAGACCATATCCATATGGGACACCGGGGGATCGAAATATGGTCTGTCCTAGGTCAGCAGCTTGCAAGGCAAATACCCTACCGCTGTGCCACTGCTCTAGTCCCACAACTATCATTTCCGGTGAAGCTCAAGTGGTGCTAAGAATAGAACCACAGTCAGCTACATGCAAGGCTAATGCCTTTCCTTACTACAGGTAAGTTAGTACATACATATATATGTAAGGTAAAAAAAAAACCTTACTAAATGTATTAATTCTCTAAAAATAATTCTGAGCAATATTCCCCTAATTCTACAAATTCTGCTCTTAAAATAATAATGGGATTCTGCTCTTCTCTTCCAGTCAAAAAGGGTCCAGAGAGACCACAGCGGTGTTTGCCTTGCAAGCAGCCGAGCCAGGACCTAAGGTGGTTGGTTCGAATCCTGGTGTCCCATATGGTCCCCTGTGCCTGTTAGGAGCTATTTCTGAGCAGATAGCCTGTAGTAACTCCTGAGTGCTGCCGGTGTGACCCCCCCCCAAAAAAATAATTATCTCAATTTTCATAAAGCCTTACTTTTGTCCTTTATGAAATATTTGTTTTTATCATATTTATTGATTATTTTTCTCTTAAATTGTAGTTTCTTTTAGTGTATAGTGTTAAGAACTATTTCAGGGCCCAGAGAGATAGCACAGCGGTGTTTGCTTTGCAAGCAGACGATCCAGGACCAAAGGTGGTTGGTTCGAATCCAGGTGTCCCATATGGTCCCCTGTGCCTACTAGGAGCGATTTCTGATCAGAGAGCCAGGAGTAATCCTGAGCACCACCGGGTGTGGCCAAAACAAACAAATAAACAAAGAACTATTTCAAGGAGCTGGAGTGGTGGCTCAAGATATAAGGTGTCTGCCTTGCCCACGCTAGCCTTGGACTGACCTCTGTTCCATCCCCTGGCGTCTCATATGGTCCCTCAAGCAAGGAGTGATTTCTAAGTGCATAGCCAGGAGTAACCCCTGAGCATCACAGGGTGTGGTCCAAACACAAAAACGAAAACAAAAGCATTTTTCAAGCATTATATTATTTGCCTACCTTGGAAATGTCTAATATTTAAAACTATTTTAAATTTTAGAACCTGGACATTCAAATATGCTCTCTTAGCACAATCATAATTTTATTTAGTGTATCTTTTAGCATATTTATTTAATTCAGTTTTATATTTATGTGAGTCCTTATTTTGCTGGCTAGATCTTTGAAATTATATCAAATTAATCATAGTTTTGTAGTTTGATCAGAATGATGCTGAAACATTGGTTAATTTAAGAAAAGTTCCATTTCTTATATTTCTATAATTTTTATATTTCAGAAGATAAATTATTCATTTATTTGTAATGTTCTTTAGCCAGAAGCAATCAAATTCTCATCTAAATTTCAGAATCCTTGAGTCAGAAATCATTAGAGAAAAATGGAATACCAGACTATAATATAGACAACATGTAAGAATTTTAAGGTAATAGCAGACTAGTGTACTAAAAATAAGTAATATGGATTTCTTTTACATAAGAGACTATCCTTGTCATAGGATTTCTTATCATTTTAATTTTTATAAGAGAATTCTGGATATGATAAATTAACTTGTATTTTTTTCCAGACTATAATTACAAGACTAAAGTCTACTTTTCCTTTTAAAACTCATTGTCTCATAAAATAGGCATATTGAATCATATCTAATTTGTTCTCATACACATAATAATAGCACATATTTTAAAATTAAATGATACATGATATTAATATGCAATACATAAGATAATGGATAAAATCTGAGGACTTTTAAACAAACAGCAGGAAATCTGTAGACATGTATACATTTCCTCACGTAAGAAAGGTTAATACACTCAAGTTTGAATATACTAGAAAGGACAACTGAAGTAATTTTCAGGTGAGACTTACTTTAATCCCACGTAATGGTCTAGAAAATATAATAAGGCAATTGATCTTTTGGAAGAAGGAACTGGTGAATTGAATGAAAAGTGTCAGCACACTTTTCTGAGACCCAGTTTCACACTAATGCAATAAATCTATTTTAATAGAGTAATTGGTAAGGTTGACAAGGACAATGTGCCTCACACATGAAATGTAACAAGGTTAAATCAGACTCTACAGCTGCATGTGGCCTGTTTGTTGCTAGCTTCTTTTAGCAAGCCAAGTTTCCTATATATCATCCAAAATGACTTATTCTAAATGAACTATGAGAAAGCCATTTTCACAATAGGATTTGTGCTACTTACATCATCAGCTTCCTTGTATATGATTTAATTCTTTGAAAAATTTTAATTACTATCTTTCGTGATTTTGCCAGGTTTCTGGTAATCTGAATTACTGGTCTTTTTATTCACTGTGTCCTTAATAAATCTCTTTAATAAAATATTATCATTTCACAAAACTCAAATATTGTACATTTCATTAGCTCATTACAAAGAATATAGTTATCATTTTGTTTTCTTTTTATAAAACTTTTATTGTGGCCAAAGTGAGTTACATATCTTTCAGAGTAATATTTAAAGTACATAGTGATCATGAATAAGGGAAATTCCCACCACCAGTGTTGTCCTTCCACCATCCCTTTTCTCAGCATACATCCCACTTCTCCCTCCTTTATCCCCCACACCCCAGGATGCTAGTGTAATTGGTCCCCACTTATACAACTTGTAGATTGGATATCGATTCTGTTGTCGTTGACTTTGTGTTTGGTGTTCAAGTCTGATAAATTTTTATTTCCACTAAATGCTCATATGACTGTCTAGTCATTTTGTTTTCTGTAGGAATCCCAACTGAACTGAGAGAGAGAGAGAGACAGAGAGAGGGAGAGAGAGAGACAGAGAGAGAGACAGAGAGAGACAGAGACAGAGAGAGACAGAGAGAGAGAGAGAAACCAAGAATATTTGTGATTCTTCCTGGAATCTGAGACCTGCCTCTACTGCCTGTGGACTTTTGAGAGAGAGGGAGAGATAGATGGAAATTCATTGGTCATAGTTGGCTAGGTGAGGCCTGGGTTCAAAAAAGAAAAAGAAAAAGGAATAGATTAAAAAAAAAAAGCAGGCAGCAACTCTCCAATGCTTTATTTTTGCCCTTTCTCCCCTTCCCCCAGACCAACAGACACTACTTTGGTCACTATTCTGGGCCCCCATACAAAGGACTTTTATACCTGGCATGACAAGGGGGGATGTCTAGGGGGTGTGTCCAAGAAACGTGTTCAGGGGCATATCCAGGTTCAACTGTTATTATGGTGGTGAAATTCAAGGGATGTGTCCACATTTAGATGCCATACATCAACAATTTTCCATCTTTAAAACTACCTCAAAGATGGGGCCCGAGAGATAGCATAAAGGTAGTGCATTTGCCTTGCATGCAGAACGATGGTTCAAATCACGGAATCCCATATGGTTCCCTGAACCTGCCAGGAGCGATTTCTGAGCTTAAAGCCAGAAGTAATCCCTGAGCGCTGCCCGATGTGACCCAAAAACCAAAACCAAAACCAAAAAAAAAAAAAACAAGAACAAAAACAAACAAACAAACAAACAAAAAACTATCTCAATGAGATTTGCTTTTAACAGCTCATGTCTTGATTGATTTCTATATAGATGGTGTTTTATTTCACTTATATTAAGTTGGTTGCTTATAAGAAAAAAAAAGATAGCTAACCATAAAGATTAAGCCATGTAATAATTTTTAAAAGTCACTAAATCAAGATATGTAGTGACGCTAAAATATACATGCATTTTTGTATTTCAAAGTTTTAATTGTGCAATTTATTTAGACTCAAAGTTTCTTTCTGTCATTAGTGTGACATCATCTTAAACCTTTCCAAAATTGAATGACTTGAATAAAATGTCTCTTAATCCTTCTAAGAAAAATATCATTGCTAAAGCCATACATCTACTCATATAAAATAAAATAAAGATCTATATGCCTGCTAGAAAATTTTTAGGAAAATAATGAGAAAACTGGTACAATATTTGTGTTCATGTACTTTACATTCTAATTTAAGAACAATGAGCAAACTAATAAATAAGTATAATATAATATACTCTGGTAATTATATATTATTAGTAAAGAGATTATTTTTAAATGGAGAATTCTGGGTGTTATAGGCATTTAAACTGATATTAAATGGATTGGGAACTGTTCTAGTAAAGGAACTGTTCATTTCCATATATAAAACGAGAATGTATTTAGTATATTGGTTATTAATTTGGTATTATTGCATAAGCGACAGAATTTTCTAAAGTGGAATAATGATTTAAATTAAGAAATAACTTAAGGGGCCAGCGAGGTGGTGCTAGAGGTAAGATGTCTGCCTTGCAAGCACTAGTCAAAGAAGGACCGCGGTTTGATCCCGTGGCGTCCCATATGGTCCCCCCACAAGCCAGGAGCAATTTCTGAATGCTTAGCCAGTAGTAACCCCTGAGTATCAAATGGGTGTGGCCTGAAATAAAAAAGAAATAACTTCAAAAAGAAATACCTTAAATGCTGACAATAATATTTTTATTTTTGTAGAGAAAAGAGAAAATTTGTTTTTATTTCTAACGTGATTATAAAAACCAAGAATGCCATGATGTGTTTTGATTTATGATCTTGGAAGTATCTCTCTGATACTGTCAATAGTATGTGAGGAATAATTTAGTATGTTATGAGAACTATCAGATCTTACTTAGATAAGATTAGTTGGATACATTATAAATATGTATTTCAGATAATATGCTGAAATAACATATATGCTATGCAAATATATTACAAAAGTTAGAGCCCAAAAGACAACAAAATCGTATTGTTGGATGATGTTTATTTGAGTTATATATCATTAGGAAGGTTGCGCTTGCACACTAGATGGTGAAAAATAAATCAAATAGCCACTTTTAAAAAATTGGAAAATAATTTTTGGCATTACTACTAGTTATTGCAAGTTAGATTATGTGGGTTTAATAATTTCAAAAACTAACCTAAAATATTGTTAATTTTTATGGTCTTAATTAATTACTGGGAGTTTTAGATTTGAAAGATAATTTGAAGACAGTGATGGCGATTAGAGATACTAAGATATTAAGAGGTCCATGAACATTTCGCTAGATATAAAATATCTTAGTATTTAAATAAATTCTTTTATATGTGACAAGAATAATAAATATCATAATCAAAATGTATTGCAGAGCTCTGCTCTGAATAAACATTTTAAAATTTTTCTAATACATAACTAATAGCATAAATGAGTGACAGAATATTAACAGAATTAACAGATTATGTTTTTAAATTACCTAAATACTACTATTTAATTTAGACCTTATATGAGTTTGTATTATCTAAATGTAGATCTTGGTTAATTTAACAATGTCATCTAAACATAGAAACTGGACTAGTGCATACTTTATTTCTTTCAATATTGCAAGTGTTGATATTTTGAACTATACATGATAGCTTATTACTTAAGAGACCCCTTCAACATAAAAGGAATACCTTATTTTTCTTTAATAACAGCATTGCATTAAAGTAAACAAATAAAAATTTAAATGATTTGTTGGGGCCAAAGAGCTAGCATGGAGGTAAGGTGTTTGCCTTTCATGCAGAAGGATGGTGATTCGAATACCTGCATCCCATATGAATCCCTGTGTCTGCCAGGGCGATTTCTGAGCATGGAGCCAGGAGTAACCCCTGAGCACTGCTAGGTGTGACCCACCCACCCCCAAAATAAAACAAACAAACAAAATTTTAATGATTTGCTTCTAAATAAATTTATGTGTCATATCTGTAGACATTTCTTAGAAATTTTTGAGAAAATCTACTTAATACAAATATATACATTCATGTTGTTATTTTATGACAAATTATGTTAAGGTTATGTTAACCTTTCACATCATTACCTGAATATAAAGCAAATACACTTTAGCCAGACTTACCTATTGATTTTTATATTCTATTTAATATTGGCATATTACTAAAGAGGATTTATTTTTCTAACATGTATTTAGAATGTGTAATTTTCCAACATTTTAACTCTAATCATATATATTTACCATAGTAAATCTTTTAACCTTTCCTAAAAACATCTTAAATGGTAGAACATAAAACAATAATATGTAAAGGAAATCCAACTTTCTGGCATAAATATATAAGGATTTTTATTTTTATGAACAGTTACCAATAATTGGTAGTATGTTTATAATGGTTCAATTTCTGTTGATGTTAAGCAATTTAAATTACAATAGTATCTTTCCTTTAGAAATAATTCATGTAAAATCCTAGCTTTCCAACCCTTTTTTCTTATGGAATTCTGACTTTTTTGAATTTTTACACCTAAAGTGATACCTTTTGTGTTGCCCCAAAACATATTTGTTAATTTCATAATAATGATGAATTAAGTACAACTTTAATAATATTATTTACAGAGGATTTAAGAAGCTCAAGAAGAACCTCATTAGGCTCAAATTAAATACTTTGTGTAATATTTTCTTATGTGATATGGATTATATGATTATCCTATTCAAGTTTTCCCTCCAGTACAGGAATTTGTTCTGGTTGTGTAGTATATGACAATGTATTTGATTTTATAAAGACACAGGCTATTCAAATAATTATATTAATTACAAAATAATTCACATTATCAATAGTCTTTGTGATTTGTTAAGTACTTTTAGTTTGACTGACAAATGGACATTATTAAATCCCCCAAATCTCAAAGATGAATATTTTTTGCTAAAATTCACCTTCAAAATATAAAATTAATTTAAAAAGTCTTAATATTTATGTATTGATTATTAAATATATCATTACAAATCGAGTTTACATAACAAGATACTTTTTCTTGGTAATCAAAAAACTTTTACATTACAAATTACAAATACTTCAGTTACAAATCAAATTAAAGTATTTGTATCTTCATTTAATTTCTATCAGACTCAAGAATAAAAAAACACTATAAAGTAATTGCATTTCTCTGTAACTTTTTGGGTGATAAAATTATGTAAATTTTGGATAGGAATATGGATCTGATGGTATCAAGTAGTACATGTGAATCTTTAAGTTCATTCTCTAAAACTCCCTTGTCTCCCAGAACACCTGCAGCTTATCTATGGTAGTTATTGAATACCACTGATGATGACATCTATAATATTTGTGAAATTACTTAAAATATTCAATAGCTATTCACATTATTATTAATGGAAAACTAAAATTCTTAGATTGAAACAAAAAAGTCATACTAAATATAAAATATCAGATATTTATGCATAAAGAACAATTTCATTTATTTAAAATTAATTTATTTGAAATTCATCTCTTTTATTTGAAAAAATTATTATAATTTTTCCTAATGAGAATCTACAGCTCAAATATGATATATCTGTAATAAAAATTATGGGAATATATTTATATATTTATATAGTTCATTAGTGGTATTTTCCACTCACACATTTATTCATAGTTAAAACAAATCTGTTTTGGTTTCGTGATTTAGAGAAACCTAAAAAACTGATCACAGACTAAAACCTTGCTACCTTTATCTGTTCCTAAGCCAAATAATTGTAACTATATCTTTCAATGATGCTCTATATGGAGCTTCATGGAAGAACAAGTATTTTATATATATTGCTTTTGCCGCAATTATTCAAAAATAAATATGCATAGAATTTTGAAGCCCACTTAGAAAATTAAAACTAAAAAATGTGCTAAACAATGAAACTATAATAAAATTGGTCATTATGGATAGTTTATGACATACTTCATCTTCCAGTGTGTATTCTTTGTATAGGTTTATATTCTGAAATCTTATTAACTGTTTTAAGTTAACACATTTACATATGTGATAGAATATGACTTTATCACACATTTGGAAAGGAAAAAAGGTTGTGAGAAAGTACAGTCCTTATTTTCAGAGAATGTTGATTTTTATTGCCCACTAAATGTCACTAAAATGAAACTATATATCCTAGGCATGTTTCTGACATGGACAGGGTATTTAAATATATTATATTAATTTATATAAATATTTCAATGTAATATATTTAAATATACTTATTGAACTTGCTGAAATAAATGCTGTTTATGTGCTAAACAAATAATACTGCACTGTGTTGAGAAAAAGAAAATGGATGAATTTAAGATAATTAAAATGTGATTTTAGAATATAAACACATTAGGGGCTTCCAAATAAAAGATAAATATGTGGCTAAATAAATTTGATAAGTTATTATTGGATAGTGAAGGGTAGAATTGAATTTTTGTGTTCTGCGTGATGTGGAATATTTAGATCCTGAATATCAGTTATATACACTCCAAATATTTAATTTGATAATAAAAAGTTTCTGCAATGAGAACTTAATAATGGAAATTGCAAACAATGTCAGAAATTTGTCAAGGACAACGAAGCCAGAAATTGTAATCTTGCACTCCTCCATTGTTGGAATTACCAGAGCTCAACTTACTTTATTTTGAGCAGGAAAAAAAAAAAAACCCTCAAAATAAATGGAAAACCTTTTTCAGATCTTGGAAGTTTAAATTTCAGAAATGCACAATAAAAAGGAAATGAGATGAGACTTGATATGTTCTCAATATTTCTATGCCTTGAACTGTGATGTGTGGTTGTAGGTGGGTAATCCAGAGCACAGTTATTGTGATGGGTTGTAAGGTAAGATATCAGAGTGCGGGGGCCAGGCGGTGGCGCTGGAGATAAGGTGCCTGCGCTAACCTAGGACTGACCGCAGTTCAATCCCCCGGTTCCCCATATGGTCCCCGGTGCCTGCCAGGAGCGACTTCTGAGCCAATAGCCAGGAGTAACCCCTGAGCGTCACCGGCTGTGGCCCAAAAACCAAAAAAAAAAAAAAGATATCAGAGTGCATGGCAAAAAAATGTACCAGTGATATATAGGGGAATTTATTACAAACAAGTCACATATGCATAGAATAATTTACAAATAAACTCACAACATCCACTTCAAGCTATTGCTCAAAAAGTATATAAAATTTATGTATCAAAAATGTCAGAGATTGATGAATAAATTTAGGTGGCAATTTAGAGTAGGCTCTCCTGGCTTTTATCACAAAAAAATACAAGATATGGTTGATCATTTTGGATATTAAACAGCGATCTAAAAGGTTGATGCTCCCTAAAACATTTTTCATCACTGTCAATTCCATAAACCTATACATATATATGTATATATATGTATATATATGTATACATATATATGTATAGGTATATATATATATATATATATATATATATATATATATATATACTAAATGATGGGGCAAAACAAGTTAAAACGAAAAAAAGGGTGACCGGGCGGTGGCGCTGGATGGAAGGTGCCTGCGCTAACCTAGGACAGACCACAGTTCGATCCCCCGGTTCCCCATATGGTCCCCCGTGCCTGCCAGGAGTGACTTCTGAGCGAATAGTCAGGAGTAACCCCTGAGCGTCACCGGGTGTGGCCAAAAAAAAAAAAAGGAAAACGAAAAAAAGAAAAAATGTAATATAGAAATGAAAATTGAATGATTAGAGATGATTCCTTTAATTAACCATATGCTTTTTATAAGATAAAGAGAAATCTATCACATAGTAAATAAAATATACAAGGATATCTCAAAAAGTTCAAGTCCTATCTATATGTTACTCAAATTTTCTAAACAATATTAACTTTCTTGGAATAAAAATGGTAAACAGAAAATAACCATATAAAGAATAGGTATAGAAATTCCAATACCCCTATTAGACATTAAAGAAATAGTTAAAATAAAAATTTCTTAGATTAAAAACTCGCCTTCAAAAACATGCTAGATTATAGGTAACTTCTATAAAAATGATATTACAAACAATAGTATTTTTAAAGGAAATATATTTACACCATAGATGAATGGAAGCAAAAAATTAAAAAAAATTAAAATATTATTATAAAAGTATCTGATATTCAATATATTATAAACTATAAAGAGAAATTTAAAATCAATGATTTTTCTGGCTATCTTTAGAAACAAATGGAATAAAATTAAAATAAAAATAACAAAAATAAGATAGGTTATAAATATTTTGTCCATAGATATAATTGGGATATAATGAATAATACTACAAATACATTTACAATATCATATGAGGCAGAAAAAATTCTAGGTAAAATATACTAAAACTATATTAGGAAGAATAAGAAACCTATATTTATTTTACATATATTTTACATTATATTAAATATAATACTTAAGTATATTTTTACATTATATTAAATTTTATATGTTATATTCTATACTGTAAACTATCATGTATAAACACAACATTAGCATATCTTATAATTAATAATTTATTTGATCTCACATTATGCATATAACAAGTCAACACTCTAGGGTACTCAAAATAATTGAATGTGTTTTGCTTTTTATTTTCTTTGATACCTAAATAGTACAAAGATAGTGAGATCAGCATTTAATATCTGAAATAGATGAACATACTGCTCGCCATTAAAAATGAATATTTTATATATTGTGTGTTTATGCACATCTGCATATTTTTTGACAAATGAATATATTGCTTAAGAACAGACCTGTTTTAAGAAGAGATTTAAGGAGAATGTTTAATGCATGCATTATCAACAATTGTCACCATTCTTCCAGGGGTTCTCAAACTTTTTAAACAGCGGACCAGTTCACTGTCCCTCAGATCGTTGGAGGCCGGAGTATAGAAAAACCAAAAACTACGAACAAATTCCTATGCACACTGCATATGTATTTTATTTTGAAGTGAAGAAACAAAATGGGAAAAAATACAGTATGTGGCCCGCGGGCCGTAGTTTGAGAACCACTCTAATCTCTCTAAAAGATTAGCTGGGATTTTGGTTTGTTTGTTTGTTTGTTTGATTTAGAGGATTTATCCTAGATAATCCTCAGGAGCCCAGAAGGCCTTCTTCGCAGTTCTCATATATCAGAGCTTCAAATCCTATAGAGGATTTGATCATGCTCAAACCAATTAAGTGGTTCACCAGGAAGTGCTCTGAGCAGAAATACTTGGGGTCCTCCAGGGTCCAATAGTGAAAGGGCTACTCTGTTTACTTGAATAGAATTAGGGTCAACCACGTGCTAGGCTTTTTCTTTTCTTTTATTTTTTTTTTTTTGGTTTTTGGGTCACACCCGGCAGTGCTCAGGGGTTACTCCTGGCTCCATGCTCAGAAATTGCTCCTGGCAGGCACGGGGGACCATATGGGGCACCGGGATTCGAACCGATGACCTTTAGCATGAAAGGCAAATGCCTTACCTCCATGCTATCTCCCGGACCCCTAGGCTTTTTCTTAATTCTCTCATACCTCTGTTATTTAATTATTATTGCTTTAAAAAAATATTTGGGACTCACTCAGCTGTGCTCAGGGCTTACTGTCTCTGCTTTCAGGGAACACTTTTAGCAAATTTAGAACCATAAAGGATGCCTGGGATAAAAATCACAATGACCACATGCAAAGAAAGTACTTTCTTCATTGTACCATTTCTTGGTCCCTGTTCTTGTTTTTTGTTTTTGTTTTTGTTTTTGTTTTTGGGTCACACCCGGCAGTGCTCAGGGGTTACTCCTGGATCCATGCTCAGAAATTGCTCCTGGCAGGCACGGGGACCATATGGGGCACCGGGATTCGAACTGATGACCTTTTGCATGAAAGGCAAACGCCTTACCTCCATGCTATCTCCCGGGCCCCTGTTCTTGTTGTTTTTAAAACATACATTTAATTTGCAATTTTGAGAAACAGAAGAGTTGACATGCATTTATTTATTTTTACTTTGTAAATTTTGAGCAGCTGATTTAATGAAGTTGCCAAGTTGGTGTTGTGGCATTTCTATCTGGTAGTTTGAATAATCTATGCCTAAGTGGAAAGGCCACTGTGAACTTTTGCCATTGTCATCAGGGTCATTGATTACTCACCTAAAGCAAAGTGTGCTTTTCTATTCCCTCAGCCCTGCAAGAAAGCTTCTATCACCTGATTCTGTCTCTAAATAGATATGCTCTAAAGAATTTGCTTTAAAAGTGCTTAGCAGGCAAACTTATGTACAGCTTTACCATTTTCAATAAGACATCCTGACTATTCTATTTATTGACCCAAATATTTCAGTTTTTAAAAGCACTTGAATATTTTACAAATGTTGTTACTCTTTGTCACTAAACAAATTGTCACTAAACAAATTATTGGCTTTTAATTACTAGTTATGGGATGAATAACCAATAGTTATTCTCATGTTTTAGTCACACTTAACTCAACTTTTAAAGTACTTCATCATTTAAAATATTTTTGGCTTTTGTTTTGGGGCTATATCAGGCTACACTCAAGGTTTACTTCTGGAGCTGTGTTCAGAAATCATTCCTGGCATGCTCAGGGGATCATATGGGATGCCAGGGATGAAACTCATGTCTATTCTGGGTGGTCCGCTTGCAAAGCAAACTCCCTACCGCTATGCTATTGCTCTGGCCCCATTAAAAAGTTATTTTTTATGGTGACTTATTCACAAAGCTCACCATGGAAATTTCATATTTCAATTACTTGTATGATACTATATATATATATATATCTTTATCTTATATGAACATATATTTGTAAATATGAACACAATACATTCTGTGGACAAATAAATTAGGATTTCATTTTGAAAGTATAGTGAAACAAATAAGTAGTCAGTGATATTTACAAATAATGTATCCTTAAAAATAATGTAAAGTAATGGAGATAATCCTTATGTGACTGGAGCTATTTAACAGGAGGTAGCACATTTAGCTTGCATGTAGTTGACCCATATTTGAACCCGAGCATACAATATGGTTGTGTGGGCAATATAAGGGATAATCTCTCTGTGCAGAACTAGGAGTAATTCCTGAATATGAAGGATGCCTTCACAAAGCAAAATAAAATAATTTTTATAAAAGTGATGCATGTGGTTTTAATATGAAAGTCATAGAATATCTTACTAAATAGAAACAGAAAATTTATATGTAACATCAATAACAGTAATAATATAATTTGCTTTTGAATAATGGAGTCAGGAAAAAAGGTTGAACTGTAATTTTTGTTATTCATTGAAATCAATGGATTGCATATAAAGAAATGAGAAAATAAAGGAATGAATTTATATTTAATTTTTTCTATTGCTATAGTCCACAGATCTATAAATTTATTCAACGAAATAGTTGCACATGATTTTATAAAACACTTTGATAATTTGATGAGTATATAATGATAACTTCAGTTAATGACAAGATTCTATGCTTTCTCTGCCTTCTGTAACATAAAAATTATTTTAAATGCCATCGTTGCTGTCATTTTCTATTATATTTTAGTACGTGTATAATCATTTTGATTTATTATCACTTGCTTTGTAAATGGCAAGATCAAGTTTTTTTTATTATATGACAATATGTAAGTCTTATTTAAATATGTCTGGAACCTAAGCATATAATTATTTAATACCAAAAATAATTTTTGCTATTGTGAAACTGATTTTTC
>PVKC010014196.1:0-22355 GCA_004027635.1 Crocidura indochinensis
CACAGACTAGGGCTTTTTTATTGATCCCAAGATATATACAGTCTAGTCTTGGTTCTAGTCATTAATCATCTGTATATAGCGATCTTGGCTTTTGGATCAACCAGGGTGACAAGTCTTCTGATTTTGTCTTATAATTGGCTGGTGAGGTAGGATTACCTGCTCTTAGGTCAAGTTGATCCCATTTCCCTCGCTGCCAGGATATCATATTAGGGCTGGCACTTGTTGGTGGCCCAGCGGTATTAAGGATGTCCCAGATGGGATTTGTTTCCTGTAGCTGTTATGAAGAACTGTGTCAATTAGATGTCTGGGATACAGGGTTCAAGGTTGTACGGATGGTGTCTAATCACCTGAGGCCTAAGTTGGGTCCACATGACATATTTTCAAGGTGGGAAATATCCCAGTATTGTAAAGAAGTATGAGTTCTTTTTTTTTTTTTTTTTTGGCTTTTTGGGTCACACCTGGCAGTGCTCAGGGGTTACTCCTGGCTCCATGCTCAGAAATTGCTCCTGGCAGGCACGGGGCACCATATGGGGCACCGGGATTTGAACCGATGACCTTTTTGCATGAAAGGCAAACACCTTTCCTCCATGCTATCTCCCGGGCCCCAGAAGTATGAGTTCTTATCCCTAGTAGTTAAGAGCTCTTTTTTATATGGGAGATTTCCCCTTTTTTAGTGTGCCTTTGCAGGGATAAATGATGCTACTTTATATTGTCGGTGCATTTAGGGGTGGACAGAGAAGGAAACAGTAAAAGGTCACACATCCAAAAAAGGTAAAAATAGGAATGAAAGTATATGTGCTCACATATGGATATGTAGAACAAACATTTAAAAAATTGATTAATCAAATAATTAAAGGTACAAAGTGATGCAAGAGACTACCTTACTTTTGGGGAAAAGCAGGTAAAGAGGTGGTGTAATACAGGTCTTATACTTGTGTTGAAAGTATAGGTTTCCACGTTATCTTTTGGGATTTTCTTGTGGTGTGTTGGTTTCCTGGCACCTTTTCATCACATCCCCTGACCTTCTTGAGAATGGCAAAGGATCTGCGGCAGGGAGGTCTTGGAAGAGTTCTTGCATTAGGGATACTTTTAGAGCTAAGTCCAGTTTCAAGTAGCAGTCCACATTAGTGGGAGTTGGTGGGGAGGGCCGCGCAGCATGAGTCCGCAAGGGAGTTGGTTGCCTTTTCATGCAGGGGGCGAGGTGTGGGTTTGACTGGGTGTCCCTTCGCTTGGGTGCTGGGTACTGGTTCGTTGGGGAGGTCAGTCTTGATGCCTAATGGGTTAAGAACTGAGGGATCATTTTTTATTTTTAAATGATTACTTTAAGCACCATGGTTGCATAAGTGCTCATGTTTGAGTTTTGAACATGTAACAATATACAATACCCTTCACCAGTTCATATTTCCCTCCAACAATATCCCCAGTTTCCCTCCATATCCTGCCTCTGCCTCTGGAGCAAACATTTTACTTCTCTCTCTTCTCTCTCTTTTTCCTTTGAAACTGTGGTTTGTACTATATCATTGTGTTAATTTTTATCAAAGTATATGCAGTCATTTGTCAGGAGAAATAAATTAAATGTATATCAGAATAGCACAGTTATAATCTAAGCATATTGCTATGCCATTGAGTTTTGTGATATTTTTGTTTAGTTGTCTGTCTTTGAATTGGTTATATTTTTTATTATTTCTTTTTTAATTGTCTATGTGTATTTATAGTGATTGTTTTTTTTTCTTCAAGAGATTCATGCAAATTACTTATTTAGGAATCACAAATCCTGGACACCTCCCTGTTTTCTTCATGGGTTGATGGTTGGATACAAAGATGGATAATAGTTATAAGATAGAGTGAATGATACCCTTTAATTCACATTAGCTTCAAAAAAGTAAAATTGGTGAAGACAGACATTACAAAAACCAGACAGGAATTTATGAATCAGTATCAATATTCCAGTGCAACTAACTTGCACTTAGGAGCTAAATAGGAGCCAGTGAAAATACATTGATGATTCACATTAATAACCTCCTAAAGTAGCACATGTAAAAAATTAAAACAAGATTCCATTTAAAAACAATATTATCTTAGGAAGTAAATTACCTCTACAGAGACAGTACAATCATCAACAATCATCATGACACTTTTTCAGATGACTTATCTTTCTTTTTTCAGAATTAGCTTTGAGCTCTGAGAGAAAAGTGGGTAAATTCAGGAAGAATTAGGATTTGAAGATGAATTTCTGTAAATATGTATTTATGAAGGCATAAAAAGTGTTGTTATCACATGATTTTACACCCAATAAAATCCCATTTAATAGATAAGAATATAGAATCTACTATGAACATTGTGACTTTTTCTTTTTTAAGCTTTTTATGATTTCTGAGTTATAACTAGCTATGATATTTTATATGAAATACCCTCATTTCTCTCAATTTTCTGGAAGTTTACAGGCTTTTATAAATCAACAATCCATAGAAAGGTATATTTGATAAAATTTTCTTTAGTTTTATTGGAAGAATTTAAATGCTAGTAAGTTTTGGACAATATCTGTATTTTTAAATAAAAATTAACTTCTTTTAAAAATAAATGTATTAATTAAATTCTACAAAAACAACATCACATATTATATGGGGCCAGAGATATATTATAACTGATAGAGAGCTTGACTTGGTAATCCCTGACACCCAGATGTTTTCTCTGGGCACTACCAGGCATTATCTCTAAGCACAGACCTGGTATAACTTATGAGCACCACAAGGTATAGCCTAGCAAACCAGCCAAAAATAGGAACAAAGACAAGTGAAAAATTTTAAAGTTTATGTATTATTAATCCTTATTTGTATAGTGAGCATTATCTCTTCTTAGATGAGTGTCCTTGGTCAAATAGTCTCAATATTCACTTTACTCATTTTTAAAATAAGCCCCATAGTGGAGAAAACTCTGAATTCTAGTTCGAGGGCTTAATATAAACACAGGTGAAAAAGTCTTTCAACATAAGGACTTTAAAATATAAAATAATTTATAAGCAATTAATACAAGTATAAAACTCCCTTTCAACATTTTTCCCTCAGCTAATTGAAGATAAGATATTTGCTCTCAACTGCTATTCCAGAAATTTGGGGAACTCTTTAAAAGGAACTAGAAATAACAACTCATACAATATTTGGATTTATATTTAAAATATAAAGTAAATACATGCTAACTCAGATTACTAATATATATATTTATGCTTTATTACAAACACATACACATAAAAAGGAAAATAATTTTAAAGCACAAAGCAAAACTATTTTCTCAAATAGACTCTAGATTCTCAGGCCAGTATTTCCCTGAGTTAGTGATGCTTAGGATAATTCAGAATACAATGTGACTCTTCAGTTTTATAAATGGCTTTTAGTGCACTGAGCTAGAAAATGAATTATTCAGTCTATTACCATTGGGGGTATAATTCAGATATCCCAATAAGGAGACTAATAATATCCTATTAATGTCCTATCCTATAAGACTTGAAAACCAGTTTCTGCCTTAAAAACATTAAACTCAAAGATTGTATGCCTCATTTTTTTCCTACAGGGATAGAGAAGAGAGTAATCATAAATATTATAGGTAGTGAAGATAAATACAATTCATTGGATATATATTTCCTTGCTTGTTCTTGTTAATTTTTTCTTTAGTGAGAACATATTAGAAAATACCAAATTATAATTTGTATTTATAAATTTAATGATTTGTTGCATCTTAAAAAATTAAGACAATTTAAGATAATTCTAGATTTTAAAAACACTGATACTCAAAAGTCTGAATTTGTTCTAATTTTAAATTGATTGATGTTTCACATGATTGATAATAGCAAGCGGCACATCATATAGCAGCAACTATTTTCATTGTGTGCTTGAATTCTGTATTATATGCTGCATTGTTATCTTAATTTCTTAAAATTGCCTTATGGGATGTCATTTTTAACTTTTTAAAGATGAGAAACCTAAAACTAAGATGAAGAAAATTTCTTGCCAAAGGGAGCTGTCTGAGAATTGATTTAATTAAAATTTACACTTGAACTCAAGGGCTTATTTTATTTCATTCCCCATGAAATTATCCGGACATAATCGTGCTCTGGGTCATTTATTTGGCAAAGTAACAATTAAATTAATAGTGAACATTTTTAAACTTTCAATGGGCCTAGAATTCTGTCAACTCCTTTTACATATATCATTTTAAATAAGTCCAAAACTTTAAGATATTGTACTTTTATTATCTCCATAAAAACAGCTCAGAAATGTTGAAAAATGTACTGAAATATTACTCATATTTGTCTGTCAAAGTCAATAATATATATCATTACACAAGATGTATTTTTCATACTCTTTAACAAGTACATGTGTAGTATAAATTGAAATATTTCATAGTTTGCCTATAAATATTTCATCTCTGGAGACTTCTTAGGTTATAATTAGTAGAAAAATAATAGATTATTAATTTATTAAAGTTATTATTACCTGATTCAAGGCCCTTCCCTGTAATTTTGAGAAAGAAATAAACTCAGAGGGTTGAAGCAAGCAAAAATCATACCCAGAAAAATTAAGGAAATCAAAATTAATTTAATGCTGATTTCAATTTTGAACAAAATATTGTGGAACAAGTTTAATGTACTTTTTGAAAAAATGCAAATGAACACTAATTTCTGAGCTTTCCCATATCCCAAGTTTGGGTCTTTGCTCTCTCTCTCTCTCTCTCTCTCTCTCTCTCTCTCTCTCTCTCCCTCTCTATTCCTTTTCTTTTCCCCTTTTCCCTTTCCTTTCTCTCTTCTTTCTTTTCTCTCTTCTTTCTTCCCCTTTGCCTTTCTCTTCTCTCCTCTCTTCTCCCTCTTTTATCTTTCTTCTCTCTTCTCTTTCTCTCTTCTCTCCTCTCTTTTCCTTCTCTCTCTCTCTTACTATATCTCTTTCCTCAAGATAAGTACTTTTAAGAAAAGACAAAAAATGAAAATGCAGAGTTGGAGCAATAGCACAAGCAGAATGTTTGACTTTCATGCAGCCAACCTGGGTTCAATCCACAGTATCTCCTATGGTCCCCAAAGTCTGCCAGGAGTGATTTCTGAACCCAAAATTTGGAATAACACTGAGTGCCTCCAGATGTGGCACTCAAGTGCCAAAAACAAAAACAAAACAAACAAAAATCTAACATGCAGAGTTTTATTTTAGATGTATTCATAAACATCCAATCTATTTTTTGAAATGTTCAATAAAGTATAAAATGAAGACTATCCCCCCACATTTAGTTCCCCTTGCAAATTTTCAAAGGGTAACACTTTTATTATAACTTTGGAATCACAATGTTATTTTAATATGATTATAAAGTTTGAAGATTGAGCATATTTTCAAGAAAATATATACGTTTTGCTTAGACTACTCAAAATGCTTTATGTGAGATGTGCAAACTAGCCAAAATTCTTAATACATTCTACTAAGTTCAATTTAGATCTTCACATATGCAAAACAGCTGCACTCCAGAGAGGAAGTCTTTAAAATAAAATTAATGCATTATACAAATCTATATTAAGACACAGATATTTCTGTCCTTTAGAAATGTTCAATGGAAGCAAGAAAAGGGAGCAGTGAATACTAGCAACCATGTTGTTAAGTATTGTGATTCATCTGTAATACAGATACTTATGTTATATACATTAACATGTTAACATAAATATTAAGAGAATTTGTAAATATTTCTAAAGGGTCACTTTTCATGAGAAAAAAATGTCTTCCTATACCAATGAGAAACAGGAAGCTGTTTCATTTCATTGGTCCTGTGATTCTTTTACTGTGGTTTTTATATTTTCTCAGCATTCACAACTGAGAAACTTAAGAAGGCTTTTTGCCATCCCATTTTCAACAAAAATGCTACCTAAAGAAAACACTAAAAATCGACATTAAAGTCTTTAAGTTGTCAAACCAAACATATCAGGCTTTTATTTTTGCCTTTCTGGCTCTCACCCATGATCCACTTTCTTCTCACATCCACATTAGCTACAGAGGAATATAAGCAAAGAATTTAATGTCACTCTTTTGTTATCCTCAAACCACATCCTTGCTCAAGTTTTACTGCTTGAAATACTTTTTGACAAGATGATAACCTTTCTTCTCTTGTGTATTACCATTAGAAAGCAAGATTGGATCCTGGAATACGAAGTTGTGAGTGAAGAATTGATACCCAAAATACAAGATATTTTCAATGCATTATTTTTATTAGACACATTTAAAAAACATTTTTGTGCACGTATTCCTACCAAGTATCAATTTAGCAACTCTTTATATATTTATTTAATTTAAGGAGACTGCATTTGACTGTGCTCAGTTTGGACTACTAGCTGTATGTCCCAGGATTGCTCCGGTAAAAATGATTCAAGAATCAAGCCAAGGTCAGTCATGTGCAAGTCAAAGCACCATATATGCTGTATGATCACTTCAATGCCAACACTTTAATTTCTGAAATAAATGATACACATTGAGAGATGCAACTCAGTCTCCTAATACCTTACAACACATCCCTCAGACCCACTTAGAATCCAATAGCAGCTGAAATTTCATGCTGATATTGCTATGATAAGAATTTATCTATTTTTCTCACCTCTCATCTTTTCTGTTGTTACCCTACATAATTCTCTATGGCAATGCTTGCTTTGCAGAAATATGATATTTCTTTAATAATGTCTCTGTAGCATTGAATATTCCTAGATATTTATGAGAGTTAAAACCACCAGGAGAACCACTCAACAAATTGGGAGAAATAGGCAATTAATATATTCTCTAATCTTCATCATGTAGTTGGAAAACCCTGAAAAACAATTACATGTTTCTAAACAGCTCCAAAACAGTAAGGTCCTGAAGCTTTCTCAATAAACATATTATAGATTCTATGTAGACTTGTATCTCTCTCATGTCCCACTCTCCTTTTCTTATCTACACCTGAATGAACAACTTTATAACAAGTTTTTCTGTAGCTTTGAGACATACTTGAAATACAGAAATGAACAAAACACTAGGGACGTAGCAGTACATCACCTAAGAATAAAATAAGATACATAGATGTCTTTGAATCAAAATATGGTCAGCAGAGTACATGTTGATTGCATGATGGATTGACTGAAAGTTAATGAGCTGTCATTTCGATCTGTACAAAGGTATTTGATGGCTTTAAGTATACAGTATTTGGTTTCCTCTTGGCTATTTAGAAAGACTCAAGAAAAAAAAATAAGAGACAGTAGGGTGGTTGAGAATCAGATGAATAAATGCAGTTACCAGATGTTCATTTTAAATTTAGAATTAATGTGGTATAAAAAGTATACAGTTTGTCAAATGAGACTATGGAATGGAAAATATTAATAACAAGAATGTCTTATAAATGATGTACTCCCAAACAGCTGAGTATACAAGATAAATTCACTTTCAAAGCCTGGTGTCATTAATAAACTATTCAAGCTTTTCTTACCAGACTTATGGATTCTCCAGGACCTTCTGTGCACTGCCTCACATGACAAAGAGTCGCCAACTATTTTTTCCTTTCTATTGTTACTTTATTTCTAAATTTATTTATCTTTGCAAAAATCACTATTGCTTCTTTTTATAGACAAAACTAAAGTAAATTTTATTTCTGTGGAATTTTGCTTCCAGAATTATTGAAATTGCCTATTAGCCAGCAAATGTAGCAGAGAGCACAATGTTCCATTTGATCAGTAGTTTTAATTTTTATTTATTATTTATTTGGGGATTTGGGGTCACACATAGGGATGCTTAGGCGTTTCTCCTGCCTTTGCACTCAGAAATTACTCTTGGAGAGTTTGGAGACTATGGTGGATACCGAGATTGAACCTGGCTTGACTGCATACAAGACATATGTCCTATCCACTGTGCATCATTCTGGCCCCTAATTAGAAGTTCTTAAACTTTAACAATATGTACCATGGAGAGTTGTTTTATCAGTACACGTTGAACAGTTTAGTTACTAAGTAGTATTTCAAATTTATTTTAAAGTAAATGAGTATAATCAACTTAAAGTATAGTAGTTTCAATCAAAATAAAACTACCGAAAATATTATTTTCCCTAGTGTCATTTACAGCATGCCTAAGGACAAACCATGAAAGTACATCGTCTCTCATTTCTGTTTGAATTATTCATACAGTAAAGTGTGAAGAATCAGGTTCTGGATGTGTGAAGTTAATCAGAAACATACATGGGCCATCTGTATCTTTAAATACTAGATCACGTTGACAGGTTTTCCCTTTGAGAAGTGATCTAATGGTAATACTCATAAGTAATATTTACAAGTAAATTTTTAAGTCAGAGTGTTGCATGATTTTAAAACAAAACTTATGAATTGGGTCACATATTTGAAGGTTAATCTGTACATTTGTGTATATTTATAAATGTATACTTGTATTATAAATTATTTAGTAATGTATTTTATGATAGTTTTATTAGAGTTTCTGTGAGTCATGCAGAGAATATTTTGTACTATTTTTCAAATGCTATTTTTTGCTTCATATGTTTTGCCTATTACTTTAAAAAACTGTATTTTTCTTTGTATATCACAGTCCTGTTTTGATATTTATTTATAATTTTACTTTTTTTTCAAATCTCTCTCATGATGCTCACTAAAGCATTGATTTTTAACTATGCTTCTTAATATTTCCAGATAGTACTCAGCTCCAGGGCAAATAACTAAAAGTGCTGTCATGCAAAATATTCCCAGAAATACGTCTTTAATGTTTGTTTCCTTCCTAATTTTACCTATTGTGAACTTCTAAATTTTAGTCCAGGGAATGTCCACTTTATGTGGTGGTCTGAAAATAGCAATCTTCAACATCATTATTATCCACTGAGTTTTCAGTTGTAAATAAAAATGAATAGTCAGGATTTTACTTAGTATCTTTCAGTGGTGTTATCCCCAGCAACCAAAACAGAAACTAAGAAATAATGAGATATTCTTTTTAGAAAATTCATTAATATTTTATGGTACTGTATTAACAAAAATTACTTAATTAATTTGTAATAAATTGTAATTTTGAAGAAAACCATGCTTTTTAATTTTAGATCTAAGTTGTTCACATAAACTGCTCTACAATTACTAATGGGCCTTTGTTTTAATGTAAACAGTTTTGAAATGTCACAAATCCCAAAGCACTTAGTTGCAAGACTGATTTTGACAGAGATCATCATAGAGATATTTAACCTTGCATTTTTACCCCATTGTCCCAAGTAATTACATGGATCTGGTGGGCAAGGGCAAATAATTTTAAAGCATTATCAACATTGTAGGGTCTAATTTCAGATTATCTTTGCACCTTCATATTCATTGCTTACTTCTTAATTTAACCCTTATCTACTTGCACTTAGGGTATCTGATGGTTTCTGATATGCTGTTGTATAGCTAACCACACAAACTTCAATAAATTATACATAGACTGGGATACTGGCACAAATTAGAATTTTTCTCCTTTAATTCTGTGGGAGAAAAACAAGTGGGGTTTTATCAGTTGTACTGAGCCCTGTACGCTCACCCCATGTTTCTCTGTCAGCCACAATGACAGTTTAGTGCTAGGGCTGGAAGATGCAATGCAGATATAGTTCTATAATGCCAGGGCTACTCTAAAGCTCATGATGCACTGGGGAACACAATGGTGCTAGATACCTCTTGGACTGCACTCAGGGATGCTCAAGGGACCATATGGTGTCACAGAACAAACATGAGGAGATTTTGTGTAGGATATCCACATTAGCCCTTGAACTATATTTCCAGAATTGGTAGTATTTGTTTACCAAAGAACATGTTTATGATAAGTTTTAATAATGAAAGAAGACCTTCTTTCCTGGTCTGTGTAAATCAGAATTCTTTGTATAAATAAAATGGCAACTTTAGAAATTATGAGTAGGAAGAATATATAAACCCTAAGCACAGCCAGATATGGCCTCAAAACAAAAACAGAGATGATTTTATGAATAATATCTTCAAAATTTACCAAATTTTGCTTACTTCCTTTGTCAGAAATTGTTTTTTGGCCTAACAACAAAGAAGAGAAATGGAGACCAGATAAAAAGCTCACTAAGAAGAAACAGATTGTGTTAGCCATGCACAAGCATTGCTCATGTCTATTATACAGGAACCGATTATCGACTCCTATATCCAGCTGCTGTTCTCCTTGATCTCTCACTGCATAATCAGAATCATGTATAATCAAATATCATGTGCACACAATTTAATACAGTTTTTTTTCTTAAACTCAACGTTGACAAAGACTTACCCAAGAACTTTTTCCAAAGTTCTTTTTGCATAACGGAAAATCATGGTTAAAGAATGTGCTCTGGAGTCAAACATTCTGAAATATCTCTGGTAGACTTTATTTTCTCTCTGTGTCTTTATTATTATTTATAAACTGGATTATGCACTCTGTATATTTCATAATTAATGATAAGATACAAAACTTAATGATACAAACTACTTAAAAGTGCAAATGACTCATATCAATAAAAGATAACTATTAGATATATTATTCTACCTCTAAAATACTTTAAAATAGTTTAGAAGTATTTTTAATAAGTCTTCAAGCTATGGGCTTCTTAACTTTTTCCACAAATCCAATAAAGTACATCTAGTTTTGTCTTTTCAATTCATTTGGTATGTAAACCAAAGATGTGGGTCAGTATTTCTCAGTCTTTTTTCCTACAGAGAGCCCCTAATTTCCTTTCTATGGCCCTTCTTATCTACTGGTCACAGAATTTCATGTTTCATAAGGTGCCCTATCATTTTTTGTTTTTCACTTTTGGGTTTTTATATTATCCTGGACTATACAGGGACATATGAGTCTCTGTTGAGAAATGTTGAGCTAAGTCAATTAAAATTTGTTTTAGTTACATAATCCTACTTTAGCCAAATTCTTTTTCTTCTCAGGAATATTTCGAAGATTATTTAAGGAAAATGTACATTAAAATAGCCATGAATCAGCAAAGAAACAAAAATCTAACATGCCCCCAAAAGTCTTTCACAAAAAGTTAAAGGTGGAGATACTGAAAATTTAGTGGTCACTTTTTATAAAAAAAAAAAATATATATATATATATATATATATATATATATATATATGTAAAATTCTTAAGTACATATTCAAGAAAAATCTAATCTCATTTTTTCTAGGAAGGCAAAAATTAAATCTGAATATCTTTGTTCTTTTATTTTTTCTAATAATAATTTATTTATTTAAGCACCCAGGTTACAAAAAACATTTGTAGTTGGGTTTCAGTCATTGAATGAACACCACTCTTCTGCAGTGTAACTTCTTCCTGGCACCAATGTTCTCATTTCTTTCCTCCCCCACTTTCTGACTCTGCAGGACAGGTATTCTATTTCTCTCTTTCACTATCATAGTCATAGTAGTTGTAAGTGCATTTATTTTTCTATCTGCACTCACAATTCTTTGTGGTAAGCTTCATATCATGGGTTGGTCCTTCCAAACCTCATCTCTATTGTCTATGGGTATTATTACCATACTGCTATTTATTTTTCGTAAATTCCATAAATGAGTGAAACTATTAAGTGTCTATCTTCTCCCTCTGACTCATTTCACCCAGCATAATAGTCTCCATGAACACCTTTGTTTTACTAAGCCTTACCTTTTACTCCCCTAGTTGCCTTTCCCTTTATCCTTCCCACTGTCCTCTAATCATTGAAAGATGACATCTGAAGCTCTTACTAATCACTCACATTTTTCTTGACATATTTCATTTTCTAGGAGGTATTTGTGCTTATTCAGGAAATATAAGTGTTACTACACTTTTTTTTTTACCATTTAACTTATCAATCTGTCTATGATTATTTGTCCAACTTCTTAAGAAACCACAGGAGTTTCGGATAATTTCCTTTAATACTGACATCATCTATTTATGGTCAATTTTGATAGATCGTGTATGCTTCAGAGTTGTTTGTGGTTTGTAGACAGCTTTGTCTAGTGTATGTCAGAGTTGAGTTTTTTTCTGTTAAGTCTTCTTTCACCCTCTCTGTTCATAGGTGTGGTTAAGCCATCCATAATACATCAAATGGCAAAATACCTCTAATTGTGCAGTCTCTGCATCAGAAAACTCAACTTGCAAAGAAGCAACACTGTCTATGTAATATTTTATAAACAAGTAAATGAGAAATCATGAATACATCTTTCCAATTTAACATATTAAAATAGCTTATACTTTTTTCTTAGTTTAAGACCTTTCTGCAATAATATTATGATAAACAAAAATCAATAACTTGATCATGTATATGGATATACTTAATTTCTACTTAAGTGCTTCACTTTCTTTTTTGTTGCTTAAATGATGAATTAAAACTGTCCTGAAAAAAAATGGAGGAGATAGTATAGTAATTCAGATATCTGACTTGTATTTGGCCAACTTGATTTCAATATTCAGTACAACATAGTGTCCACTGAGCAATACTAGTGTTGTGATCTCTGAACACAGCGAGGAGCAATTCAGTGTGGCCCCCAAACAAAAGATATTAATCACATTAGTGACTGTAATAAAATTAATATATCTTTTTATTTCTAAATGCTTAATATATATACCCAGAATATGAAACTTCAATTACACATTATTTAACCTAATTGAAGAAAAGAAAAAGATAAAAGAGCTTTTAAAGTAAGGAAACAAAAGCAAAACATGTTGCATGTCTATTAACCAAAACTTCTATTTACCATCTTGTCTAAATTTCCAACCTTCTCTGTTTTACTCAGACAAACACAAAGCTACTTAACACAGACTCATATGTCAATGTTTGTCTCAGCCTTTGAGCATTCAGGCCCAACCTGGCAAAGCCCCCAGGATTCTTTGGAGCCTGCTGCAATAGGATTTGCCTCCTGGAGATGCTCTCTAATGATTCTTACAGTGAAATCTTTTTAATCAGGTGGTACAAAGCCAGCAACAGATTTTTTTTATTTTTTTACAATTGAATAATAAAACTGATGTCCATTATCTTAAAGTTTATACTCCTTCAAACATTTTTAAATGTCTCTTAAAATACCCCTTAAATTTTTTGCAGGGTACATTGTTGTTGTTTATTTATTTTCCAAACTAACAAATTTTGTTTGCTTTGAGACAACGTTTTCACATGACAATTCTAGCTGTGTTCCCTGTATACATTTGAGTTACTCAATGTCTAGGGAAAATTGTGGCAGCCAACACTTAATATCATATAGCAGTTCATTGGGACTACTAATTTTTTGTTTTGAACTATATGTTTCTATTACTGATACCTATGTACGTTTTTGTCAAGTAATGTTTCTGTTAAGGGTAAAATAATCTGACTTTTCGCAAGCTTAATTAGACATTTTACAATCTAAAATAAGTTTTCATTGTGCCACCATCCTCTCCTTTTCTGCTGTAAGGTAAAAATTTTTTCATTAACATGATGAAAGATATTTTCCATCTAGTCTTAAAATTTTTGTAAATAGAAATATCATTCAAATGTTATATGACACCATTCCCTTTTTGAATAATGACATTGTGAGTATACTTCAGGGATCACTGTGAAAAACTATATGATATATAAAATGGAATTTACTTTTATAAAGTTAAATTAATTTATAAGGGAAAAGTTCTCCAAAATAATATAAAATTTAAGTAATATTGCTATTGATATGGCTTGTTTTCAGGTTTTGTGCTTTGTCTAGATTTTGTATACTGCTTATACACACACATTTATAGTTTTTAAGACATAGTTTCTTCTAAAATTGACTCAGAACTGTTTTCCTCTGAATAATCTAGTGCTAAATGTTCTGTGACATTTCTGAATTTTATATTATGTAATAATTTGGAGTCAGGTAAAATTAAAATTAGTTTTTCATATACTGATATGAATATAATACAAACTCTGTAGATTTATTTTCTGTGAAAATCTGATTATCATTTTTATTACTTATAAAAGTTTTTTTTTTTCAGATGATCACCATACAGTGTAAAAGCAATGGCTCATAATTATTCTTAGATTGTTACATATCAGTAGTGAATGCTTAAACTAAATTTGGGGAAAAGTTTTTTTCACACACTAAGTTTTATATCACCTAAAAATTTATGGAGAGGACATGAACCTTGCGATGAGTATAAGTACCAAAACACTATAGTTGGATCTGAAAATTATAAAAAAAATTAACACCTTCATAAGGTGAAAGTGTTATGTTGTAAAATAATAATACCTCAATTAAGACAAATATGGTTATCATTGTAGGTGTTGGAACTACTTGAAATTCTCCTCTGGAACACTGAGATTTAAATTCCTTAAAGGGAGTGACTATAATACATGCAGTCCTTAAGTAAAAGATGCGTATGAATTGAGTGCCTAATTAATGACTGTCATCATCTTTTGATCAAGTTGTTATTTTCTATAACTTGCATAGGAAATAGAGAAATAAAGTGAACCAGACAATTAATAGAGGGAGAATGGGAAATTACTAGGATCAAAGTAAATGCCAGAGATGGGAGAGAAGCAGCAGCAGATACAGAAAGCCAGAGTGATGGTAGAAAGCCTGTATTGTGAGGAAAAGCATCTCATCTTTTTTTATGAAATAATGTGGAAGCTGTGACTCTATGCACAGATCATATAAAGCTTGTTAATTGGGGGTCTAAATTATATTTTATGCATAAGGTTAATAAAGAGTATAAAAATTAAAACTAAGAACAAGGAAGTAGATGCAAAGAAGTCCTTAAGTACATGTGATTAACGATCCTAAAAATTTATAATAAAATGCTTATAGCTATAGTCATGCTCATGGGATGAATGACTTTTATGAAACAAAAATAGCTGTGGGGAAATTACAAACTCTAGCAGTATTGATAAAAAGCCATAAAGCTAATATATGTACTTTAAAATATTATTCAAATAGACAATACTATATTTTTGTCATACTTGACAAAATCTAAGTGAATTTTTAAAAACAAATGACTATTTATGTAAACATACAATATCAGCCTCTATAACAGCAGGAACTTAAAATGAATTGATATATCTAAGTAAACACAGACTAAAATAAAGATTTTGCTGTACCATGAATATAACTTCTATAGAAATAATAAACACATAAATTGCAGGGTCTTTAAGTTATAGCAGAGGAAACTATACTATGATTGATAGAAATAAAATTATGAATAAAAGACAAAGATAATATAGTCAGACACAGAAAATCTTTTAAATGTTATAATTTTTAAAACAAACATTTTATTATATATTTTACCAATATCACAGGCATAATTTCTTTGCTAAAAATAACTAGCTAGACTGTGTAAGATGTATTTATTGTTTTTCCTATGAGAGCATGTGTATACACTAGTCTTTGAAGTTCCATCTAGTCTATTTAATATATTTAATTTATATTTTCAACAAATTCATGTGGCATGATTTTTTGGATTAGCATCCTTCTCTAACCTATCATGTAATATACTATGGAACAATAGTTTTTTACATTGCATGTTTTATATATACATATATATTTACATTGTATATTTTATGTAGAGTATGTGTAGTTAAATTTCTCTTCATACTACATTTTATCACAGTAATTCCATGAAATAAGAAAATAGACTCACAATAATCATTTCAGAGAAAAAAGACAGAAAAAATAATTTGATTTAAGTCATAAAATTACTTGATTTCCTAGGGCTCTAAGTTAGTTGTCCATCTGTCTTTTTAAATTCCTCACAAGGGCTTGAGAGTGCAGCAGTAGGGCATTTGCCTTGCACGCTGCCAACCTGAATTGGGCCTGAATTCTATTCCTTGCATTCTATATGGTTCCCTGAGCCTGCCAGGATCAATTTCTGAGTGCAGAACCAGGAGTGATCTCTGTGAGCTGCCAGGTATGGCCCCAAACCAAAAAATAAAAATAAATCCCTCACAAAACTTACTACCTTCCATTTCTGGATGCCCCAATCACAAATAACAAACAGCAAAACAGAGTACTAGTCAGAATGTTGATTTCTGAAGAGGTAGAGGGAGAAAACCAGGGTAATATGCAAATTACCTTTCTCATTTCTTGACATAATTATTAACAATTCTATTCATATATATTGCACTGGCTCTAAAATAAATCAATTTTAACAGAAATCACATAATCATCATTTAGGGAAAAAATCAGTATTATATTGTGAGATTGTAATGGAAGAGCTTCAATTAAAACACTCAACTAGAGTTTTCATGATGAGGATGTTTCTAATGGATTATATAGATTTTAGGAATATAATAGATGGCATATTCTTCTGAACAAAAGACCACATACCATTCCAGTAATTCTGATCATCTGTCACTATAAACACTCTCCTTTTCTGAAGGTTGCAGCTCATGAATTTTTCAATATCATTCTTTTTCATAATAGTTTTGATTCTTTTCTTTGACTCTCCATTATGCCATTAATATAATCCCATAGAGGCCTTTTCAAGTAGAATGAGAACAGCACTTAATTACCGGAATTAGAAATGACAAACATCACAGTTTTTATCTGGTTGATTTCTACAAAATAGTTCTCTGTGTAAATTTAAATAATCTTGAACCCATAACATTTAACTTTTTTTTTAAAGAAATGAAATTGTTTATGTAAAATAATTTTTTAATTAGGATCAACATTCCCTCTTTTATTACATGGGATACTGAATAAGACAATAAGAAAGTAGTTATAGTACAAATATTAACTTCCTTTCTCCACTAAGAATTTTATTTTTCCATTGTTGAGGTTGTTTCCTGTGTATTAGTAATATTTTATCCCAGATAACTAATGATATAATACATCAATTTGCTCCCTTTTAATTAAATTATGGATATTTACAATTGCTATGGACTATTTTCAGAAAAAAAACCTGACAGCATTACATGTAGTCATGTAGTTCTAAGAATTAGTGAAGAGCAGGTTTTGACAAATATGCATAGGGTGAAGTCAGCTCTGAAAGTCTAAGTGTCTGAAACTCATTAGCTATTTTATTGAAGATGCCCATTGGAATGATTTATCTTATTTTCTCTATTGATCTTTTCAAGACTCAAAGTTCTAAAAATGAGAATCTATTAGCCAACCAATATTAGGTCTAACAAATATTCCAATTAGTTTAAGTCAAGAAATTTTTACTTTCAGACACATTAAGAGTATATAAAATAGAGATAAGTAATACTTCTAATAGAAGCAGAATGCTATTAGCAAAGTTATATGTGAAGATATATAGCAACTATACATGCAAGCACAAACAAAACATCTTTATTAGTAGCACATATCGGTATCATAAATAATATCTTTTGTCAAAAGACAACACAGAAAATCATTAAAATGCTAGATATAAATAACTTTCCTTTTCTTGTGGGCAAATTTTGAAAATTCAGTATCTCTGATCTCTCTATTTACTTTCTAAACAAATTTCTAATTCTCAGAAATCAGTCATCAGCACTCAAATCACTGATTCTAAAGTATTTAATCATGACTTTTAAGCTGTAGTCAAGAAAATATTTCCACTTTCTTCAGGGAATTCAAGCTTTAACCTCTAACTTGAAAAATAATACTTGTGGGGCCGGAGTGATGGCACAGTGGTAGGGCGTTTGCCTGGCACGGCTGACCCAGGACAGACCTGGATTTGATCCCCAGTGTCCATATGATCTCCCAAGCCAGGCGAGATTTCTGAGGGCAAAGCAGAAGTAACCCCTGAGTGTCACCAGATGTGGCCCAAAACCAAAAAAAAATAAAATAAAATAAAAAGAGAGAGAGAGAGGAAAAAAGAGAAAAAGAATACTTCTATCACTCGTAAAGGTTCTCAATAGACCCTCAGAGCCAGTTCTTTAGTATTCAGCCAACAGGACTGCAGGACTGGTGCTTCTACTTGAAAGCCACTGATACAGCTCCTGTCAGGGCCTGGAATTCAAAGGAGCATTAGGGGACCTAGATGTTATGAGATTTCCAGTGTCCATAATAGAAATGCTCGGAATTCATATTGTGGCAATCATCAAATACATATCAAGCACGCATAAGGCATACGCCCTAATATTGGGTTACTTCTCTGAGCCCATATTAATATGCTTATCTTGACAAAAATGTACTACTTTCTACAGAGATTTTAGTTCCTATATGAAATATAAATACTTAAGACTGTTGAGGTTTTATAGTCTAATTGGCAAAAATTTGTATATTTCAAATTATGACAGTGAACTCTATATTTATAAAATGAAAAGAAGGAGCATGATGACTATAAAAGCAATATCTTACTTTTCTGGACAGAGAAAATCACCCAAAAGATGGTTTTATAGGGAGAATCCAAGGCACTGCAGTCTGGTGTAAGATTAAGGATCTATGTGTTATGGATAGAAGGGACAATGTTGTGCATACATTTACATTACCTAGGAAGTCATTTTAATATTACTATAAAGGCAAAAGAAAGTCATAGAGTTTATCATATTTGGTATAAAAAGACTAATCTAGGGGCCGGTGCGATAGCACAGCAATAGGAAGTTTGCCTTGAATTGGTCGATCTAGGACTGACCTTGGCTAGATCCTCTGGCATCCCATATAGTCCCTGGAACAGGGAATGATTTTTGAGCACATAGCCAGAAGTAACCCTGAGTGTCACAATAGCCTAAAAAGCAAAACTAAATAAATAAATAAATAAATTTAAAAAGAATTTAGAGACAAGATGTACTAAGAGTGGAAAAAAGAAGACAATGTTTTTCAGGCAGAAAAACAATCAGACTAGGACAGTTCCTAAAATAGCTATGTTAGATTATCAAGTGTTAGCTGGCTTTATAAAATAGAAAGTCATTCTTTCATAATTTTTGAGGTCGGAAATTTATTATTAGCTGTACTGTGTTCTCTTGACACCCTGTGAGCATTTCCAGTTCTTGCTGTTTCTTTGTAGAGCCTGCTGACATTTCTAGAATATAGTTATGAAACACCACACTACCTTTGTATTTTCATTGTTATCTATTCTTTTTTCTTTAGAGTGTAACCTGGGTCTCTTCTAGTGATCCATAGATCATTGAGTTTAAACTTTACCTGGATAATTTAAGATGTTTTCTTCACCTCAAAATCAATAATTGCATCTTGCAGAACCCCTTATCTAACTAAAGAAACGTGGACTGGTTCAAAGAAATAGAACATATTTTTGGGGAAATATCATTCAACCTATCTGAGGCATACAATGAGAAGAGAAAGTGAAAAATTAAAGAAATGATGGCAAAGTGATAAAAATAATTTAGATGGGTGATACAGAGGCAAAAGAAATTAAATATTGAAGATGCCTCTTATATTTTCCCAAAAGTGGATATATGGGAGCTACTCTGAACTGTTGGCATCTTTTACTCCTCTTCATCTTTTTTCATCTTTAAATTCTAATTGGAAAGGTTGTTTCTGTGTCCAGGTAGTATTACTTACGTTCTAAGACTCAAGGCGTTTTGTTTCTTCTATGATCAATTTATGTTAACAAGAGTTATAGATGGAATTTTCTTTTTTAAGAAATTGAACTTCACAGGCATTCTATCCTTTTACATTCCTCTTTTCATCTTTCTCCAAACAGGAACAGATGCAATCAGATCTCTAAATGAAGTACAAGTGCCATCAATAAAGAAGAAGCTAAAGCAGGAAGAACAGCAAGATAGGAGTTTAGGTACTTTCTACCGATGCTGTAGAAGTAATGTTGTAGCCCTTGCCCCTGAAAGGTTTCTATTTGAGAACATAATAAATTAAGCAAAAACATTTAGACAAAGAAAGAGGAAAACCTGGGAATTTCCAGAGTGGTAAGGTATTAAGCCAAAAAAAGAGCATCATTACATATAAATAAAAGAAATATACATTTTTTAAATTTTCACTCTCAAGAACTTTGGATATTATGTGAAAACTGAAGTAAATGTTTATTGAATGCCTAAATATACTGCAATTATAATTCTTTATATATCACATTTATTTCTTTCTTCATTTTTAAGACTGTGATTTCAAAAGCTGTTTATGTTAGGGTTGTTTCAAGCATACAGCATCCCAACACCAGTTTACTGCCAACAACACTTCTACCAATATCCCCAGGTCCCTACAAAAACCAATTTATTTCATTTTCAGGTATGTAACAGATTTATTTCATGGCAATAAATTTAAATTAAGCAAAGATATGACAAATGGAATGAACATAAAAATAAGTCAGTAAAAGTCAGTTTTTTCTGTTTGATTGTATTTTATATTGCATTGTAAAGAGAAATTCTAGTAATTTAACATAAAGAAGCATACGCTCTATTCTCATTTACAACTAAGTTTCCAATTCTGATATCTAAAATATATTGCCTTTATTTTATGCTTGAACCTCATTGTATTTAACCTCATGGTATTTAATGTTCATTCCCTGTCATAAATGATTTTTATTTAAAATATTTAAAAGTATGTATCACAGTGTTGATATGGTTGATTATTGTACATTTGTTTCAGGGAATAAAATCATTTTAAAAAGAAAAGAGAAAAATGAGAAAGGGTAAAAAAGTAAAGGAAGAAGAAAATTTATGAAAACTATTGTATCTTTAATAAGGTCATTAAATCATTGTCAGAATGTTCAGTGAGCTCTTGTTGCTAGCTGATATTCTGTTACTTCATTTGTTTCTGAACATTAGGTGACTTCAGATACACATTGATGTCTAAATTGGTGTGTTCCTCTTGAATGACAGTAAAAGGTACTGGAATTCCAAGCACTATTGCTAATATTGGGTTTTTGTGTGTGGCATGGTTTGGCTGCCAGGTTTTTCAAAAGTATAAGAAAGCAGTGAAGAATTGAAAAAATGGAGAAGAAACACCACACTCACTCCCAAAAAAGTTCTGGTGATGTCAGTCAAAAGGTCAGCCTAAGTGGAGTTTTAGTGAAATTTTGTCTCCTCAAAGAGCCTAGATGAGTAGTAAATTTGGATCATTGTTAAATTGGTGATCCTGCTTGATGGGTGCAGCAGGTGTGGCTTCAACAAGGCAGGAACATGACCTGCCCTCTTCTGATGAAATTGCCAGTCTTCGGTTGCATGGAAGTGTACCAATAATTTTTCAAGGGTTGATTTACATCATTTTTGAGAAGTGTGTCTGTGAAGCTGACCAAATGCAGATACTGCAATTGTCTTTCTTTCAAATTCTTTTTTTATTATTTATTTATTTATTTATTGTTTTGGGGCTGGAGCAACAGTACAGTGAGTAGAGAATTGGCACTGCACATGCCCAGCCTATATGTACTCAATCCTTGGCATCCTATATGGCCCCTCAAGCACCACCAGGAGTAATTCCTGAGCACAGAATCAGGCATAACCCCTAAACACCACCATGTGTGACCCCCCCCAAAAGTAAAATTTCTGTGCTAATATATTTTAAAGTTTCCATAAAATAGACAAAATATAAAAATGTAAAATTTAGTAAGAATAAAGAGAATCAAGAAAATTTAAATGGGAAAATATGAATACACCTAAAATAGTACAATGTTTCAATGTTTTTTGGGTTTTTTTTTTTGTTTGTCTTGTTTTTTTTGTTTTTGTTTTTTTTGTTTGTTTGTTTTTTGGTTTTTGGGCCACACCCAGCGGTGCTCAGGGAATACTCCTGGCTGTCTGCTCAGAAATAGCTCCTGGCAGGCACGGGGGACCACATGGGACCACATGGGACAACCACCTTTGGTCCTGGATCGGCTGCTTGCAAGGCAAACGCCGCAGTGCTATCTCTCCGGGTCCCAGTTCAATGTTTTTATCATAAGAAATAATGTTTTATATCAGAAAATATTATATTATATTATATTATAGATACTGCTTAAGTATCTATATTAATAAGAATATACTGCAAAATTTCTCTGAATGTAAAAATAAATTTAATTTATTCTGACCATTAATTTTCATGACATTATTTTAATCCTTAATTTTTAGATAATATCACTTATTATTAGTAGTATTGGGGGTTAGACAGCACCCAGTTGTGCAGTGATTACTCTTAGTGGAGCTCAAGGGAACATATGTAATGAGAGATCACTCTCAGTGGAGCTCAAGGGACTATATTTAATGGCAGATGAGAAGCAGCTAAAAGAGCAAGGCAAAGAAAGCTATTTGTCCAAAGAAAACTATTCAGCTCTAAATATTTTAGTTATCGTTCTGTTAACATATTACAATAGTATTAGCACTTTGAATTTGATGTACAAAGTACTCTTCCTTCACTATCAGCAAATTTTATGACTTTCAATATACTAAATTTTCTGATCATTCACAAAATTACATCATTACTACATATCTGTTCCTTTCTAACTTTCTACAAATTTGCCCTTTCCTTTAACTGAGATATTCTAACTTTTATACCTTCAATATATGTATATATATATATA
>PVKC010014197.1:0-22244 GCA_004027635.1 Crocidura indochinensis
CAAGTTGGTGCTAGAGAAGTATTAGGAATTTTCCAGGAAGAGTTTGGTTCCTGGTGCTGTTGCAGGGAAATGTGTTGGTTCTATGTCTGAGGTCTAGGTCGCAGGATTCGACAGTCACTACCAGGTCACATGGACTCTAAGTTGGGTTCACGTGACACATGTTCAGGGTGAAAGGCGCCCTTGTTTTATAAAATGTATAGGTTCTTATCTCCAGTAGATAAGAGCTTATTTCTATACATAAAATTTCCCACCCCCTTTTTTTAGTATACCTTTGCAAAGAAAAAATGATGCCATATTATATTGCTGGTGAATTTGGGGTAAGAATGTCAGGCTACAGAAACTTTGTGTCCTGGTTTTGACCTGAGTTTTCATACTAGGCAAGACTTTTTCTTGTATATTTTCATACCAAGAAGAACCAAAGCAGGTGAAGTTAAATAGAAAAAGAAAACAATATGAATATATAATAAAAGAAATAAATAAAAAGGAATTTAAAAAAGGAATTTAAGAAACGGTGTTTAAGGGGCTACCTTACATTTGGGAATATACAGACTAGGAAGTATTGTAATAAAGGTATTAAACATATAAAGGAAATATAGGCTTCCCCATTAAGTCTTTTGAGATATTCTTGTGGGGGGTGATATTTAAGGCACATTTTCATCACACATCGTGGTTTTGTTGAGTTTGCAGTCATAGGGAATCAGGTCGTGTCCTTGGGCTAGAGGTCCTTCTGGAGCTGAATTGGTAGCATGCAACAGTCCACATTTGTGAGAGTGAGAAGAAGGGTCACAAAGCATGAGTCAGTAGGAATGGATATCTGCAATTTTGTGTTGCCCCCATTCCATGTCATTTGAACACTTCCCTCATTATATGCTGGCATCTACGGTGTTTGGATTTCTACACTTTAGACCCTTGTTCATGGAGTACTATATATAAATGTGGATTTTGCAGCAAAATGGATGAGCCTAGAAAATATTATGTTAAGCGAAGTAAGTCAGAAGAAGGATAAATACAGAATGATAGCCCTTCTTTGAGTTTTTTGCCATTTTAATTACTACATGTTGTTCAGCTTGAGTCAATTTGTTTGATACTCTTTTGGACTTTCAGTTTACACAGCTGCCTCCTTCCAGAGAATGGAAAAGTTATTAACTATTATATGACCATTACTCATTCCTCCTCTCCTCTTTCCATTTTTCCTTTACCTTCTAGTTCTCCTTTATTTCAGAGATTATTATTCTTGCCTTTTTTCATTAATTTTTTAAGTTTTTTCCATTTTTTGTTTCTCTTAGTTTTTTTCTACTTCTTTATGCTGGCTTGTAGTTTGTCTTCATCTATGTGGTTCTCCCTGTGAAATTCTGCTGCTATGGTTTGCTAGTATATCCTTTAATTTCATTCTTTGAAAATTTAATTTAATTCTTTAATTTAATTCTTTGAAAATATTTTAGTATTTGAATTTTTGTCTGGTGATTACTTAATTTTGCTGGTAAGTGTTTGCTTAATTTTTGTTACCAGTGCAGTGAATGTTGATTTTAGGTCCTCATTTACCAAGTTCAAGCATATTGATGTTATTCTGGGATTTGTCTGGATTTATGTTCCTTACTTTCCCATTGTTATTTGAGTGTTGTAATGTAAATGGTGAATATTTAGATTTTTTAGTTAGTTGAGAACTGATTTGTTAAGTTGTTTATACCAGGTAACTATTAATAACATATCTGCTGTTCAGGCTATATTTTTTGCCATGCATTGTTATTTGAATATGGCCAGAAAAAAAAATAGCCAGAAAACTTCTTACTCTTTGGACCAAGTTTTAATGCTGTATACTGTGTGAGAAATAGGAGTGCCATATTCCAATTGCACTACCAGATAAGAAATGTATGTAGTAATATTTTCTCACAAATGCACTTCCATATATGCATAATTTGGTTTAGAGGATAGACAGCCATGACCTGGAGCCAATCTTGAACCTAGTGGTGGAATATGATGGTACAAGACCATCATATCATATTCATAGGAATGGGCTCCCAGGCTTGCAGGATTGTAATGCAGGAAGGAGCCCTTTACTCTAATTATCTGTTCTTTTAATTATCCACCAACACTGAAGTTGAAATGTCAGATATTCCAAAATATTTATATTAAGTGTCTATACCACATTAAATAATTGTTTTCATAGCATTTAGTTTGTATTCTTTGTATTATGCATGAAACATCATCATTTTATTGATATTGTCTACTACACTTTCAATCTAATAGCCCTGCAAGAGAATAAAAACAAAATCTGTCTTGTTTATCCAGAAATCTTGATGCTATTACATTAAGATATTGTATATAATAAGTGGTCCATAAGTATAAAATAAGTATTATTTATGGACTACATGCAGTTTCTCCATTAATGTTTAAGCATGGGAGATTGTGATGAAGAGCAGTAAGAATAAGTAAATTTACTTCTAACAAAAAAGTAAAAGTCCAGCACTTCCAAATAGAAAACTTATCTTAGCAGAAACACTTAAAAAGCCTACACTGTCATGTAAGAAATAAATTAACATATGACAATATTAACTATGTGCTAAAAATTTCAAAAGCAGACAATAGGTTGAAAAGGTAAGATATGGGGCCAGAGTGGTGGCACAAGCAGTGAGGTGTCTGTCTTGCCCGGGCTAGCGTAGGACAGACCCTGGTTCAATTCCCAGGCATCCCATATGGTCCCCCAAGTCAGCAACAACTTCTGAGCCAGGAGTAGCCAGGAGTAACCCTTGAGCGTCACCGGGTGTGACCCAAAAACCAAAAAAAAAAAAGAAAAGAAAAGAAGAAAAGGTAAGATATATGGATCCACCTTTAATATTGAGTCTTTACCTTTGTCACCATTCCATAGTGCTTTGGTCAGCATCTAAACAAAGAATCTTGAGTAACAGATGGTACAGTTAAGCATGAGGGACACTTGTAAGATCTGGGCAAAGAGTGTGTCAGCTGTCACTGAGAACATGATTCCTCAGCTGCTGTCCTTTTTCCTTCTTACAAGTCTTGTCACATCAACCTACAAAAGGAGGTGTCAAAAATTCATATTTAGTCTTCTTATCACATTTTATTACTTAGAATTTTGTATCATAATGTATCTAAATCATTTTCTCTATCATCTTTTCTATATAAATGAATACATAAATTCAAAAAAACCGATACATAAATTTTTTTCTAATAAAATTTAACATTCAAAAGACCTCAGTATTCTGGCATTTGTTTCCACTTTCCTTCTAATATCAAAACACAAAGAAAGTTGATAGTTATTGTCTAAAGATCTTCCTCTTCTTTGAGATTTTAAGATAAATTGATTTCACTAGTTTTACTTCTTGTTTTGAAGTAAAGATTTAAATAATACAATCATTTCATATTTACAGAAATATTGATTAAAAAGCTTCCATGTAATTTTTCCAGTTTCCACTGTTGGTAAAGTCTTAGTTGAGTACAGTATATTCATCACAAGTAATAGCCAAATATCAATACATCATTTTTTATTAAAAATTCAAATGGCATTTTCTCAATTCTTCTGTTCTGCCTTCATTCTAAAACACTATGTTGCATTTATTTATTATGTTTTCTTAGACTCATCTAAGTTGTGACTTTCTTAGATTTTCTTAGAGGTTTGTAAACTGCCCTTCCTTCAATTTGGTTTTGGATGCTGTTTTTCTTATACCTGGACAAGGTTTTTGGCTTGGGGGTGAAGACAATCACATACTACCATAGCCACATGGTCAACGTTAATTTTCAGAATAATGTGGATTTGCTAGCATATAGCTTTAGCAATATAGAAATGGTGATTCTTTAAATTTTATGACTTCTACTTTTCAAGCAGAAGATCTTACACTGACATATTTTTCTCTGTAAACTTATAAATTCATAATTGGTATCACAAATGAGTTTTATTTATTGTAAGATCAAACCACATTTTCTGTTACATGAATGAATGTGTTTCTATTTCAGTATTTTTCAGATAGTAATACATGTATTATAGATAAGCAATCATACATATAAATTTATGAACTCACATATAAAATGTTTAACCCCAACAATATACTATATTTTTCTATTTAATATCTACTTATTAATTAAATATCTTACAAGAGCAAGTAAAGATAGTACATTGATTAACATTATTCCTCTTGATAAAAAAAATCTAAACTTATAAACTGAGAAAGTAAATACAGAAAAATATAAAACTTTCAACTTATCAAAACTCCTACATCTTGATAATGAAAATTATTTTATATGTATCTGTCCATTTAGAGATGTTTAAATGTTTATATCAGTAGTATATAAAATGAGTGATAAGTAATTAGAATTTATGCTATTAAAAGGTAAGTACAAAGGTATCTATTTTGACTGAATAGCTATAGTTCTGCAGAAAATTAAATTTTACTATCATTTTCTTTCAGTATGTCTTTTTTACCATAGGAAGAAAACTAGTAGAAGTATATTTTAGTATATAGTTCATTAAAATTTTTTTTGAAAAAAAAAATAAAGAGCAGCAGAGTTTGTGCTCCCTAGAAGGAAAATCACATTAAGATTAGGAGTGGACTTTCCTTATACGTCCGCTACTTATTTTTAAACACTACCACATCTTTGCTGACCAACATTTTCTCGCAAATTATGGAAAGTGGGAGGAGCATGAGCAAAGGAGCTGGGTGAAAGTTGGTGATACTCCCTGCCAAACGTCCAAGTTGAAATCAAATCCTTCGGTAAAGTTTCTTAGGCATGGAAAACAAAAAGATTTACAGCCTCAGCAGAACTGTAATTCTACCATGAAAACGTATCAATCTACGTTACTGTCACCACAGGATCTGAAGCTAGCTTTGCCCTACAACTTTCTCCTTTATATATGGAGGTTGGGGGAAAAAAAAAGGCAAGAGGCGTTTAAAAAAATTGATGAAGCCCTGACCCTTTAGATTCCATTTATAGTCTGAGCCGGAATGCCATCCCCCTTGCCTAGCGAACTGTCCAATCCAGCCGCATGTGTCAAGATTCTATTAGGCACTAAGTGAAATATATATGCATGCCCTTATACCATGTAAGACTCTGGACCCACCTTCAAGACTCTGGGCTCTTGATCAACCGACAGCACTCCTCTTCCAAGAATCATTTTGACAGGTTCTTTTTGGAGGTGCTCTTCTTTTTTTAACCCATCCTTTTAAAACAAAAATGGCACCAAAGAAGGACGTGAAGAAACCTGCGGCTGCTCCTGCCCCAGCCCCGGCTCCTGCCCCCGCCCCAGCCAAACCCAAAGAAGAAAAAATTGACCTCTCTGCCATTAAGGTAATGAAACGGGTGAATTGTTTGGTCACTGAAACATCTTTCAACAGTAAGGAACTCTAGGAACTTGCAGATGGATAAAATTTTTTTCCCGTTTGGAAAAACGAGAAATCTTACTACAAAAAAAAAAAAATGGTTAATTTGAGACTAGAACCTTGTTTAAAAGGAAATTGTAAGCATCACTTCAGCAAATGATTGTGAATGTGATCATGTATGTGGAACCTGTATTTGCTCATTGCTCCACTTATTCTCTAATATCAGTTTCCTCTTATACCGTCAAATAGTTATTGCATAAATGCAAAGTACATCAGATTAAAAATGTCTTACAAATAATTAAATCCTTGCTTGTTTTAAATAAATTATATGTGGAAACCTTATCTTAAAGCTACATCCAAAGGACAGTTTTAGCCCTAACTAGTTTCCAAGGTTTCAAAACAGCTGACGACCCAGTTGTCCTGATTGTACTTACTTGACAGCTGCTTATATTTCAGCTGAAAGCCTCTTCAATTTTATGTAACAAAATCTAGGATAACACTAGATAAGATATCAGTACAATTATGTGTTCAATTGTTTCAGTAACTATAACTGTCATCTTGTTTACTTATGTACAGTAGTTAATTCAGAATGTGTGCGTTGCTTCTAAATGAAACTAAGACCCTTCTCAAATACTATCAAACTTGTTGATTTGCGGCTTTCAGTTTTTGTGCTCTTGCATATTGATTTGAGGTTAGCATGTGAATGATTTCTGTGTCAACACTTTGCTGTGATTAAAGTGATGAACTAATGAAAATTATCTGATTTTAGAGAAAGGTACTGTGGTTACCTTCAATGATGTGATCCATCATATGTTCATTTTCCCCTCATTTTCTAGGTTCTCATTAATATAAAGAACAATTTGAAAATTATGATCTAAGAAATCTTCCTTACATGGAAATTAAAGGCTGAAACTTTCTATGGAGATATCTTTTTGCTTAAGCGAAAAGTTCTGTACATGTTAAATCTGAATTATTCTAACAACATCATTTCTTTGTAATAGAAACATGCGAAAAGTAGACAATTCAATTACTATAATAATATAACCATAGTATTTTAATATTCTGGACATAAATTAAATTAGATCACTTTTAGATATTTTCATGAAAGGTAAATAATTCACAGTTATAAAACATTTTGGATAGACATGAAATTATGTTTCAGAGAGAAGTAGTGTGTTATAAAATTTTATCATAAATATGAAGTCATATTTGAGAAATTTGACTACAGCAGCTAAATACTTGTTTAAAACTATTCTTCAGTTTTAGAGGATAAACACATGTTAGTAGATTTCTTTAAATCAATGATTTTTATATATAAGGACTCTGTGATAGAGGAAATCGAAGTTTTAGTATCCAATCATGATCTAGAAATTAGTATATCTTCATAGTTTCACAGTATAAAAACTATTGTTACCAATGCTACAATTATTTCAGTTGTCCCTATTCTTTAACTTTCTGATCTAGTCTAACACTAGATGTGATTCAGTGTTAAAACTATTGTTCTTAATACATTGTGTTTTATTTTTGTGTCTGAGATTGCAAGCATCTGGAAAGACAGGGAAATGCCTTATTGACTTAAGAAGAAAAGCAACACAGTAATGAAAATATGTATGCATAGTCTTCCCTCAAGAAACAGTGTAAGAAAAAGTAAATAGTTCAAGAATGAATCCAGAAATAAAAATTATTCTTTGTTTATAGTCAATAAAGGCAGTGTGCTTTTCTTAACTTTGACATTTATCCTATTTTGTTGAGTTAATCTAGTATAATTAGAATAAGCAGAAGTAGGAAAAACTCCTAGAGACACTGGACAGAAAGGTTATGCTTCGTTTTCACCATTTAATTGCAGAACTAGAAATATGAAGGATTCCAATAAGGGACACAAAATGAGTAAGTTGGTACCTAAATACATAAGGATAAAGAAGAAACTAACTTTCAACTTGAATTCACAAAGCTCATTTTTTAATAGAATTAGAAATTATAGGATTGAACTATCATATTTTTAAAAGAATTGAAATGCCTTCAATAATTTGTATTCATTAACAAAATCAGAGTATATTTAAAAGTATTATAACAGAGTCAAATAATGTGATATAATTTTAAATCTTTGTGAATTTTAATTTTATCCATGTAAGTAACAAGGCTAATTAAAATTACTATTAAAACATTTATAGTATGATGCTTTTGTTTTATATTATGAAACTTAATGTCTCTACCTATATTACCTCATAAGTTATAAATTTTTTCAAGCAGAGAAAATAAAATTTAAAGAAATTAATAGAGCTCCTATATATGTTATTTAACTTCATGAAAATTTAATAAAGAACAAATCTTAATTTGATTTTAAACTTTCATAAGTCAAATAAGATTAGAATGCTAGCTGTCCTTTAGACTTTGAGATCTATTAAAGTTTATGTCTAACTGAGTTTGTATAGACATAGTAATGATAATATTTAATTCATCCATACTGTTTATGCAATGCCTATGTTCATCATACATTCTGTTAAGTGGAAATATATTTGTCAACCTATTACTTTTGAATCTTGGATGTTATGCATTTGTTTTATCAGTTCCTAAATATGCTTTCAAATCCAATTTTCTGATTAAGTTACTTGTTTAGAATATGTTTTCAGTTATTCTGACATTATATCTTCTGAGGTAAGGGATATTGTCCTAGTGAATTTCAAGAGTATCCTCTCCAAAACCAAATATCACTTATAACTTATAGAGTGGACAGTTCAAAGCATCTTTTCATTGAGATGATACCCCAAACAATGATGTGAAATATTTTCTAACAAATTCTCAAGTGTAGGAATTAAAATCCACCATAAATTTGCAAGTATAAATTGAAGAATTGACTTGTTCCTCCAGACTGAAAACAAATGAAATAAATAAGTAAACTAAATAATAAGATAGCACTGTGCCTAGATTTTAAACTGTATTGTGTGTGTGCTTTTTTTTTTGCATGATGCATGTCAGAGTTTCCTAAATGACTTTGATCATATCTATCTTTAATTTATGCTACTTAACATTTCACATTGTACTTTTTTGCTCAATCTGGTCATCTCTGACTGCTGTTGACATTTAAAATAGAGGTAAATGGGGTCATAGCTATAGCATGGCAGTAGGGCATTTGCCTTGCTCACAGCCAACCTGAGTTTTAACCTGTATCTCATATGGTCCCCCCAAGCCTGCCAGGAATGATTTCTGGAGCCAAGAGCACCATAGAACCAGGAGTAGGCCCTGAGCACCGCTGAGTGTGGCCCTTATGGAAAAAAAATGCAATGACAGAAGTTCAGTTAGAAGTTATCTAACTAATCCCAACAGCAAATGTAAATTTTAAATCTTCTTATTGGGTGAAGGGTAATATTTAAAATTTCAATTTAATGAGTAAATGAAAATCTTCCTTTTCCAGTAAATACATAGATTTATTTCTGGGTTCTCAGTGAAGAAAAATTCTTATTTCTACATTACATTACATTACGTGCTTGGTTCTGGTCCAGATATAAGATTGTTCATTCTATAAATGTCTTTTTTCTTCTGCCACAAATTCAACCATATTTTAACGTCAAATTAGGTCCTATCATAAAAATGGGGTTTGGAAATACTTTAATTCCTTATATTATACTAATCAATAGTCATTGTGAATTAGCACTGTTGCATTTTATTTTCTTTAATTTTTCAAATATTACACTGGAATTTTTAGACTGATATTTAAGGAAAAGAAAAATAAACCCAAATGAGATTCTGAGTGATGGCCATGATGAAACAACTAGTAAGTGAGTTAGGATTCACCTGAATTGAACAAATCAGAGCCAACTATGTTAACTATATCCTAAAGTACCTTTTGTTAACAAGGAGTAAGCAGCTGTTTTGAAGAATCTATAAAATAGTTTATAATTTGCTCTTACAGATATGAGAAGAAAGTGGTTATATGTTGCTCTATATAGAACTGAAGCAGTCAGTAGAGAAGGTGTCAGGTATATTTTAGGACAAGATTACCCAGAAATTTGAGCTGGGTTGTTACTACTGTTTTGTGCTCTACTATTTTTCCTGTCCTTGAATTGTTGCTGACAGTCTGGGCATATTTTTTTTTATGACGAAGGTCAACTATTATAATGGAATGATTCCTTATTACTTTGCTCCAGTGACTTGAAAAAAAGTTATAGAATAAACTTAGATTAATTTTGTTTGCTTTTATGATTAATTAGTAGTTACCAGGGACAGTTATAGGTAGAATAATGGTTGAAGGTAGTTTAAGACTACTTATTTTATTTATAAAATGAATAAATTATATGATTCCAATATACAACTTGTTGAGCACTTAGTACATTAAAAAATATGGGATCAAATAGTTGCCCACATTGCATATTTCTTGAATACTGTTAGAAATACTAATATTAAAACTTCTTACCATATGGACAGATATCTGTACTTCGGTGGTGGTTATATAACATGGTAACATGGGCTTTGACAAAGTGTAAAATTGTATCCTTAAGATCCATATAGTAGAGTGAGAGAATTAGCACAGTGGGCTGGGTGCTTTCGTGTCTTTCATGCAGCTGACCTTCGTTAGATCCCCACCATCCTACCTGTTCCCCCAAGCACTGCCAGATGTGATTCCTGAGTGAAAAAAAAAGGTATAAGCCTTGGGTGTAACTTTGGGTGTAACTGGAATTAAGATACATCAGTATTACAAGCTAATTTATATTAATAAAGAAAATTTTTTACAATAATAAATTAATTATATGTAAAGTGATTAAAAATTTTGTGGCCATTATTTTTGAAATATGTGTATCAAATCAACATATTCTATACATTGAATAGCTCAATAAAGCCAGAAATAATGAATGGCTCCAACATATTTGTAATCCCCTTAAATGTAGTGGCTTAATTTCTATAAACGGGTTTTTTGTTTGTTTATTTAGGGACATACACAACTGTGCTCAGGGCTAATTTCATGCTCTATGATCAGGGATCATATTTGGTGGTACTCAGAATAATTTATAATGCCAGAGATCAAACTTTTCCGGCTGGCAATGCTATCTCTCTAGTGCCAATAATACATCTTAACTTTAAATACAGCTATAATGTCAACATTTGCAGTATTAATTCACAGGTAAGTTTCCTCATGCAAACATCTAGATTGTAAAAGAAGTGAACAGCAGATATACTAGGAAAATATTAAAGGACATTCCAAACTCAAAAAATTACATGTTGAATCCTGTAACTACATTGCCTTTGCAAAGTAAGATTAACTTTGGAGTAGGATAGCTATGCTCACCAATTAATAGTGAATAGCACTTAAGATAGCAAAATCTTTCTATGACATGGAGACCACAAAGTTACAATGCCAAATTTGGTTTCTCAACATTTTAGTGTAGCAAATAAATTCTCTGGCAAGATGTCTTCAGAAATTATTTCATAATTGCTCAGCACTAAGTACTACCTGACTCATGAATATTGTGGAAAAGATCATATTTAGTGTGCTGATACCAGATATCTTTGCTTCTCTTCATAGTTATCTCACTATAAAGAAGACTTTCCTTGTGAATATAAGGTCTCTAAAGTCAGAGAGAGTGTTAGGATTAAAGCAATTACTGTGATGAATCCTAGCTCTACCCCTGGGATATATATAGTCCTTATAGCATTGCCAAGACTAACCCATGAACAGAAAGCCAAGAATATCACAAGGTTTAGAGGGAGAGAGGGAGATAGGAAGGGAGGGAAGGAAGGAAGGAGGGAAGGTGGGAAGGAAAGAAGGAAGGAAGGAAGGAAGGAAGGAAGGAAGGAAGGAAGGAAGGAAGGAAGGAAGGAAGGAAGGAGGGAAGGAGGGAAGGAGGGAGGTTTACTGTAGTTTATTTCTACATCAAATTTTACAGTTCTCACCTCAAATTAGAATTTGGATGGCAAAAGTTGCGATACATGTGTAGTAATTAGGCTTTTGCTAAATTAGATAAATTTTACTTATACCGTGATAAATCCTTGCTCTTTTAGTGAAGTCAGAAAAGAAAAATTTTCTTAAATAAAATCATATTTTCTAATTCTATTATAGCAAGTAAAATTGTTCATAAAAGGGAATTTTATGCCCGGCTGGAGTGTTAGTACTCAAATTTAATTGAGCACATTGTATAAAATCATATCTTTCTTAACTTCTTTTTCTCTAAATTGTCATAACATGTTACATGTTAAAAGTCTAGACACCCTTTCATTTTATTTTTTAAAAATTAAGTATATACTTGGGTCTGGAGAGATAGCACTGCAGTAGGGCATTTGTCTTGCACACAGCTGACACAGGACAGATGGTGGTTTGAATTTCTAGCATTCCATATGGTTCCCCAAGCCTGCCAGGGTGATTTCTGATTTTAGAGCCAGGAATAATCCTTGATAACCACCAGGTGTGACCCAAAAACCAAAAACCAAAAAAAAGGTAGGTTCACTTACAAATTCACAGTGTCAAATCATAATAAATAATATAAATAATATTTTATGTTTGATAATAATAGCCCAGATAAGAGAAGTATTTAATGAAAAAATGCATAAGATTTTTAATGAAAATCCCTATGTTCAGAACAGCACTATTTACAATAGCCAGAATCTGGAAGCAACCCAGATGACCAACAACAGATGAGTGGCTAAAGAAACTGTGTTATATCTACACAATGAAATATTATGCAGCTGTTAGGAAAGATTAAGTCAGGAAATTTGTTTATACATGGATGGACATAGAGATTATTCTCAGTGAAATGAGTCAGAGAAAGAGGAATAGACATAGAATAATCTCACTCACTTATGCAATGTAAGGAAAATAAAAGATAATGTCATAATATCCAGAGATAATAGAGAGGAGGGTTAGGAGGACCAGTCCACAATAGGAAGCTTGCCACAAAGAGCAGAGAGTACAATTAGAGTTGAGAAGGGTCTAATATGAAAGGAACGTTCCTGGCAATCCTTCATTAGAAGCAGTGCAAACTACATGTCAAAAATGAAAAGAGAGAGAAAATAAAATGCCTGCCCTGAAAGCAAGAAGGAGAGGGTGGTGAGAAGGAAGAAAGCATCAGTGATGGTGAGAAGGAAATGGTTGACTTTGGTAGCAAGAAACGCTTACTGGTGAAGGTTGTTATATATTGTATGACTGTAATTAAATGATAAACAAACTATCAACAGTAAATCATCAGACTTTTCAAAATATAAATTTATTTGTGAATAATTGCTTACATAATCACTATAATTTTTAAATTGTATTTCAAATCTTCATTGTGAGATTCAAGACTCTAGGAACTCTTGCAAACTTCACACGTTTTAATATTAATTTCTTCCCATATAACTTCAGAGAAGGCTGCAAGATGTGCATTTGTCATGCATGTTTTTGTAGCCATTTCCTTAAAAAAGGTGCTGAAATTACCCAGTTTAAATTTCTCTCCAGAATACTTTATAACTGTGAACTGCTTGAAATTTGTAGAAACTCATAAACATGTTCAAGTTTTTGTGGGCAACATAGGACTTAATTTTTCCCAGTGTCACTTTGGAGTACTTAAAATGCCATTCTATGAAGGACATTGCCCCTACTTGAAGGCAAACTGCCAAGAAAACTCATTACCATGCCATTCTTTAGATGGTTTTAAAATGGAAAACCACAATTTTGAATTTCACAACCTCTGCTTAGATTCTTTCTGTTCTCAGTGTGGAAACAGGCATAATAAGTTTCATGAGACCGAACCAGAATTAATTTTTATAAAAACTCAAAATCATGTAATTTTAATAGTCTAGGTTTGAAATAATAGAAAAAGAAAACAAAATTATCTATCTTCCTTTCATCTTAGAACTTGACACATTCAAATAATATAAGAAGGGAGAAAAATACCAACCAACAGAATATAATGAAAAACAGATAATCATTTGTGTTTCAGATAAAGTGCAGAGTTTTGAGAATATAATTTTGCCAGAGTAATCTTTAGTCCAAGATTCAAGACCACACTGAATTGTCACTTACATAAACCATTAAAAAACATGCATTACAAAACCTGTGACCCTTTAGAGTTCTCTCAATTTTGCTTCAAAGGATGTTCCTTCTCTAGCAGATGTCATTTGAAATTCCAAACCAGTTCCAGAAAGTAGTTCCATTAATATAAAACGTGTTCTTTTGATGTTTGAAAAGCTCATAATTTATGAAAAGCCCATATTAGGAATAGCCAGAACCATTAGGAAAACTCTAGGCTCATCTATAGGGGAACAAGGACACTCCAAGAGACTATTTCAGGGTTAAAGACCATAAAAGTAAAAGTACAAAATAGGCTTCGATCACACTATGGCTGTCCACTCCTAGGTTCTGGTTTCCTAAAAATAGTCTTCAGAGTGCAGATCCCTTACTCTGTGCCCTAAGAAAGCTAAAGAACTCTCTAGGGGAGTGGCCATTTCCTTCTGAAACCTTATGCTAGCTGTGAGATCACAGATCCCCCAGAAATAAAAGGTAGCCTTGGCTGGGAGGCCCACTCTCAGGGACAGCCACAGCCCTCAGCTCTCCAGCTTCGCCGCTGTCTTGCAACTCATCAGCTCCATCATGGTGGGTCCTATGAGAAATTATTTTATATTTATCAGATAATCTAGATAGTGGCTATGATTATATTGAGACGAAAGGGGGAAAGAATAGAAAGAATAAGAAAAAGTTTTTCTAAGTGTCTCTTTTTATTTTTGTTGAGGTGGGTTGCCGATAGAAGATATTAATTACAACTAGTCTGCCAACTACAAAAATTAATCATATAACCCAAAGAAATACTTTATGCTTCACCAAATTTAGCTCTATCATACTAGGTTGATCATAGCTAGAAATTAGAGGAGGTAACCTGCAAATCTTGAAAAATATTCTACCTTAAAAACATTAAGATGATATGAGAGCGAAAACTAAAGAAATGACTTTCAAAGCAGAGGGCAAAAATGTACTTGTCAAACAAAAGGAAGATTAAGCTTGATAAGTTGACGAGTCTATAGTTTTTACATGCAATGTAGCTCTACTGTACATATTTTAAATGAATCATTCCATAAAATATTTGAGTTAGCATTTGTTAAAGCATTGTTTATACAAAGAGAAGCCCATACCTATCTTTTGCTATAGCTTTCTATTTTCCCAGATCCAAAAGTATTTCTTAGGCAACATTCTTGTTCTATGACTCCTATATTACTTCCAAAAAAAAACAGGAACAGACTAAAATCAATCTTCTGTCATTGCATTTGAAAAAATACTAGTTGTTTCTTTCTTCCTCTTTCTTGTTTCTGCAGTCCTTCAGTGCTGACCAGATTGCTGGTAAGTGAAACAAAACAAAACAAAAAACCACTTATCTCCAAGGCATGCCACTGCATGGTTCAACCTATTAGTGTCCAAGCTATGCCTGAATTCAGAAAAGTAGTCTCACTTTTGAGGCTTACTTTGAAGATTACTCAGGGAATGAGCTTGGATACATTAAAAATCAGGGCATTTATGTTTGGTTAAAATATTTTTGTGGTTAATTTCTTTCTAACAGATCGAGTTCTCTAAGGAACAGCAGGATGGTAAGTTTAAAAGACACAGTTGTTATGTGTACACTCATAAAGATGGCATGTGAGAAAACCAGCTCCCTTGAGAAGAGATTAGCTCTTTCTAATTATCCACACTGGTATTGCCACTCTAAATATAAAATGCTCTCAATCACTTTAAATATAAATGATCTCAGCCTGAACTCCATGCTTACAATCAGTAACCAAATGTTTAAGCATAAAAAATTTAAACAACACAAAATGCATCCTTATATTCACTGATGGATAAATAAAATCAATTTGATTCTGAAGGTAATAGCAAATAGGTAGAAGATATGACTTGAGTGACTAATTTATTAAATCCCCCCAAAAAGAATTTAGTAAGTCTAAGTTACTAATTTTTGGAAAGGATCACTGATTATAACACTGCCTTGTCACCAAATCTGCATCATTTCATAGAGCAGCATAATAAGAGAAATGAAGAAAGTGGATGTGAGTAAAATTGAACAGAGAGACAAAGAAAATATAGCTTATCATTATACAATAGAAAGATTATAAGTCATTCCTTATCTATTATTATGCATACATCATAAGTTCCCACAGAGGCATTAGAGTTTTCTTAAAGATCAGACGAATTAATAATAAGGTTCAAATCTAGCGTTAGTTGAAATTATAAGATTCTTTTCTCATTTTTTTAAATATCTTGCAATAAAAGAGTTGCTAACTAGAAAACATAAAACCTTTAAGAGTTCAGAGATGTTAATAGTTGACCTAACCCTTCAAGTTTTTCTTTTTGGGAAATCTGGATCCAAAAATTCTCATGCCCTAGGATCTTGTTTGCTTCACTAAAAAAATATAGGGAATAATTTTTATTGGAAAGTGTCATATTTTCAAATAAATTAAGAGATTGATATGTTTGTAAAAGAGCAGGAAAAAAGATATATTAATTTAGAATATTGGTCATAGTATATATGTATATAATGTATATTTATATATATTATATGTGTTATAAGTAATGTATAAATAATAAGGCATATAATAGATTATTAAGAAGGGCATATTTAAATATGCCTCATCTTCTTTTTAAAAGGATTCCATATTTTCTATCTATTTCAATGTCTGAATATCATGTTGGAACTTCAGCTAAAGAAAAATAGTACTTTCAGTAGTACATACTCATAATTATTTGCATCATGATTGATGGCCTCATGTAAATAAGTGATATGATTTGATGATTTAGTACTCAAGATAATTTAAAGCTATATTTTGAGGGCTATTTTTCTTTTTTAAAAACAGTTGATGGTTTTACTACTTGTTTGATTTTAATGCTTTTATTTTGTTTTTTGGGGGCCACATCTGCCTGTGCTCAGGGGTTACTCCTGACTCTGCACTTAGGGATTACTCCTGGTAGTGCTCGGGGGACCATATGGGATGCCAGAGATCAAATCCAGATTGGCTGAGTGCAAAACAAATGCCTACCCATTGCAGTACTCTGGACCAATTTTAATGCACTATTAACTAATGATGCTGAATCATGTTCAGCTACTAATATCTGCTGTATATATTTCAGATACCTGATGTATAGTGTCACTTTGTCAAATTGTGATAGGATAAAGCAGGAAGACTAAAATTTCTTAGCAGGAATAAAATAACAATAGATTATTAAATCTGTTATTCTATTAGATATAGAAACATTTCAGTAAACATTTATAGAATGGACTGGTTTTCTCATAAAAGGCAAACAAATGTAAGTTTTTAAAATTAAATTGAAACCTATGATTTCATAAATGATTAAAGACTTCTTTTGTTTGCTTCTTTACTTATTTGCTTGCTCATGTTTGCTCTATTTGAAGGTACCAAAGGTTTGGAAAAAAAATAAAAACAAAAATGACTAGAAAACTATTGCGTGCATTTCCTATTATTATAAGAAAGTCTCCCTTCACCCCATTTTTAATTTAGGCACCATGATTTACTTAAGGTATAAGTTCTTTGCTGTCTAGTGGAGTTGCATCTACCCACAAGTAGCTATTTAATTGTAAGCTTTAATTTAAATAAAACATACATTAAAATCCATGTTTGATGTTGCATTAGTCTTATTGTAGTAAGAGTCACAGATAGTAACTACCTTTTTGAGCATACAGATACAGAATGTTTTGGTCATCACAAAAGTTCTAGAACCTTGCTGTTCGAGACAAGAACTGACAACATTTTTTATCAACAAAAAAGTAAATGTATTAATCTTCACTGGATGTACAGACTCATTATATAACTCAGCTACTACTGAGATATGAAAATAGCACTAAACAATGTATAAACAAAGGGGTATAGCTTATCCCACTCAATATATTTTGAAAACAAATATACAAGCCTCTATTCAATAGTTTGTAGTTTGTTAACCTGTATTCTAAATTCTCCTGAAGAGCTGTCAAAGCTTCAAAATATGGATTATAAAAAGAAATATATTTCTACCCTGGGCATTTACATCAGCAAAAGGGTTAATGTCAGAGCTATTCTATTACAGCCCATAAAATGCTATTTCTGACCAGAGTAATAGAGAGCCCTTTGAGTAATCTGTGCATGAAAGTCTGGGCCAGTAACAAGAATAGTTCAGTTTCACATGTCCACTAGAACTATAAAAAATAATATTTGACTAATGACCACACAATTCCTGCATGTTTTTCATATATAAAAATAAGTTTATCTAAGAACAATAGTGTGTACACTTGATTATGGATATGCTTAGTGTAGTCTTAAATAAGATGAAAACACAATAAGGTAGAGTCATTTGCACAATAATCTAGACAGCATCTTTTGATTTAATATCACTAATGACCTAAAAATAATGCTTACCTCTGCCATTTTATTCATAAGTAATTTTTGAGTGTTGTTACTTTTTAACTACAACAACTTGCCATCAATATTTTTAGATTCTCCAGAAATTTTCATTTAATCTAAAATTTTTTATTATAATGACTTTACTGACCACTAAATCTATGGTAGCACCCTATATTCTGTGTCCCTCTGTGTCTCTGTCTCTCAGGAAATTTTTTTAATTATGTTTCAGAAAAAGACAAAGTTTAAAGAAGCAAAAGACTTATTGCAATAATATATTATGACATAATTATTACAATAAGGTGGAGAACACTTTTAAGACATATACTATTTGCAGACACACATAAATGTGTAAATGAATAAATGGGAAGTTTATGTTGATTAGAGTTCTGTCAATATGATTATCCTGGTAAAGATATAATTTTAAAAGTTTTAACTTTGTAAACTTAATATTAGATAAAACTAGAGTATTTCAGTGATGTCTGTTAGCTGTATTTACTCCATAAAATTTCTATTTAAAAATGTATGCTTACATTCTAAGACAAATTTAGCAACATAATATTCTTTGTATCATAAGAAAAGTAAAGTTCAAAGATATTGTCATAGCAATAGATTCAAATATTTCTCCTACTTCACATCTCCTAGTCATACATTGAAAGGAATAAATCGCTATAGAATTTGAAGTTGTGTCACCTTCCAAGTTCTTTCTTTAAACAATTACTCCAATAAAAGAATGGACAATTGCTTACACTGATGAAGTACATCGTTTTTGTATGGGGAGCCCCAAGTTTGATGATAGGATACAAGCATTAGAGGACCTCTCCCTGAAAATATTATTATGAAAAGAGTCATTACATGGAAAACCTAATAACTGTACCTTAGGATGGATTATTGCCATATAATTTGATAAGTGTGGATTAACATAATGTAATCTCACATAATGTAGCCTGAACTGAATTTTTCTTGAAATCATACCAATTTTGCTAATTTTCTAAAACATATAATCATATTATCTTTCTTAAGATTTCTCAAGACCTTGGAATTTTTCAACACAGACATGATTTACACTAGGTTTAATATCTAATTAGTAATAGCATGAATTCCAATTGAAATGCTAATTTTAAATATTCACAAAGGAAATTTCAATTGGTCAAAGTTTTATCTGGAAAAACGTCCAAAGATACCAAGTGAAATGGTCAGCAAAAGTTATAAAAAAAAACTTTTAAACTAAATCTTTGATAAACTTGAGATTACTTTAAAGGTTTGAAGTAAAAAGAAAAACCATTCTAATCGTCTTGCTTCTTTCAGATTTCAAGGAGGCATTTCTCCTGTTTGACAGAACAGGTGAAAGCAAGATCACTTTAAGCCAGGTTGGTGATGTCCTTCGGGCACTGGGTACAAATCCCACTAATGCAGAAGTCAAGAAGGTGCTGGGAAACCCCAGCAATGAAGGTATGCACATATATTTCAAAGACTATGAACATTTTGGAAATCACGTGTGTATGTATGCTTAAAAATTAGTGAGGTTTAATTAGAAATAATGTTCATATAATGAAGTTTAATTTGCTCTTGATGCTAAGAGTGCCACTTGACCATCTGGTCTCAGTTTTTCTATTATAAAATAAGCTAAACTTCCTCTAAAAATGTGAAAGTATGTTAAAATGATGACATGTTAATAAAAGAAAATAATTTCTAATGCAAACATCATTAGATTTAGTGTTTCGATTCAAAAGTTAAATTAGGTAGCATAAAATGTGAATATTTCAGAACTTTCAAAGACAAAATACATTTTGATAAAGATAGTATGTTTAAAATATAATGTACCTTATAAATAGTTATAAAATTATACTTCTGGTAAACTGCAATGAGCACTTCTACAGAAGACAAAAGCAGAAAAGTAATCATACACCATCTTTTTTGTTTGTTTTTGTTTGGGGGGCACACCCAGTGTTTTAAAATCTCAGGGCCAGAACACAGTAGGGCATTTGCCTTGCATATGGCTGACTTAGGATGGACTGCTGTTCTATCCCTCAAGCATCCTATATGGTCCCCCAAGCCAGGAGTAATTTCTGAGTGCATAGCCAGGAGTAACCCCTGAGCATCACTGGGTATGGCCCAAAAACTAATAAAGAAAAAAATATGACTCTAAATAACAAATATTAGATAAAAAAATTTTCAAGGTGTTTGAACTATTCATATTTTTCATTTAAAAAAGGAAAAAGAGGGCAAATAATATTATTTTTCTGATAGCCAAAAGTATTTTGGAGACATTGCTCTATTACAGAAGATAATAAGTTGACTTTAGGTACATCTACTTCAAGATCAGTTTTCTGGAATTTTCATTAAACTTTATTTTTCTTGCCTAAATATCTTCATTTAATGCAACAAATAAGTAATCAGAAAAATGAATAAAATAACAAGTATTAAGTCTAATCTTATTTTTCATTGCCATCTTCTAATTAATAAAAGTTCTATCTGTAATAACTTCTCCAAATTTAAATTCCTTCAGAGATGAATGCCAAGAAAATTGAATTTGAGCAATTTCTTCCTATGATGCAAGCTATTTCCAACAACAAGGACCAGGGAGGCTATGAAGACTTTGTGGAGGGTCTGCGTGTCTTTGATAAGGAAGGCAATGGCACGGTCATGGGTGCTGAACTCCGCCATGTGTTAGCCACACTGGGTAATAAAAAATTATTTCAATGGACTCAATAGATAAGAAGTATAATGAGGATAACAATATATTTAGGATAATTGTGGTTCGGGAAAATTTGTTATAACCTAAAAGGGATAGGAAGGAAATTATTGTAGTCAAATTGAATGACCATGATCAAATCTAGTGAAGTCTAATAAAATCTAGTCAAATCTAATGACATGATCAGTTGGTGTTGGGGAATAATAAATTTGTTCTGGAAACATAGTCATCCAATAAATTAATAATGAAAGAAAGCACTGCAATTATTGTAGAATGTAGCCCTGATGGTCAGGAATAATATTAATTTTATTCATTCATTCAAATTAATGTATTGACTAATATAAAGTGTCATGGAAATATAAAGGTCATAATATCTATACTCTAAGAGTTTTGTTCAAGTATCTAGGAGTCTCTAAGTATCTCCTGGAATTCTGAAAGTATTTAGTAGCCTTCTTTTTTTGAACAAAGACTTTTTTCCATAGGTGAAAAGATGAAAGAGGAAGAAGTAGAAGCCTTGTTGGCAGGTCAAGAGGACTCCAATGGCTGCATTAACTATGAAGGTACAGTTAATTTCACAATTAATTTCAAGTGGTTCTAACAATTACAGTTACTCTTTAATTGCTCCCATAATGATGCACTTCTTTGGAGTCAAAAATAACCCTTCTTTTCTTATTTAATATATACACATAATGATTACCCATCAAGTGCATAAGAAATTTTAAAATATGTATGTCCTGTAGGCATATTTCTAGAGATATATAAAAATCTTCAATTCTATTTTAAAACTCCTGCACATTATTTGTAGTTTAAAAATGTGTTTTCACATGTATTTTTTTCTGTTACAGATGTACAACATTTCTTTAAAATGAACAGGGTTTGTGGGATTAGAGATATAGGCCAGGGGTTAAGGCAGTTGCCTTGATGCAGCCAACTAACTTCAACTTCCAGAACACCAGAACTACATATGGTCCCCAGAGATATGACTAAGCTTGTACATCAGTGAACTTGGGAAAAATAAATGAATAAAGAGGGCATGTATCACAGTAAAATTTAACAAAATCACAAGTTGTAGAGACTTAAAAATACACTAATTCATTATAAATACTAATCAAATATAAAACAAGGAAACTGAAGACCAAAGAGGTTAGTTAGTTAATGAAGATCAAATCATCGAGATGGCCTGGTATGTCTCCTTATCTAGTGTTCTTGTACATATATTTTAATGTCAATTAAATTTTTGCTACTAAATTTATAGTGGCTTCACCCTGATTGCCTTGAGAGAAATGCATTATACAAAAATATACAAAATTAACTTGCTTAATAAAATATATAAATTTGGGCCCGGAGTGATAGCACAGTGGTAGGGTGTTTGCCTTGCACATGGTGGATCTAAGACAGACCTTGGTTAGTTCCACCGATGTCGCATATGGTTCCCCAAGCCAGGAGTAATTTTTGAGTGCATAGCCAGGAGTAACCTCTGAGCATCACAGGGTGTGACCCAAAAAAAGCAAAAATAATATATATATATTTACTTTTTCTAATATGTATTATGTTATTATTGTGTATCAGAAAGAACCCTAGTGGAGCCACATTTCAATAAATCTATGTATATGTTTGATGTAATTGTAGACTTGTAAAGGCCAAGATAAATAAAATTAAGGTAAATAAAATTTAAAGACTTTATTTTTAATGGGGAAAATTAAAAAGGAGAAGCAAGGAAGAAAAGAACATGGGAAAAGAAGGAGAAAAATGGCAAAGGAAGGCTTGAGCAAGACAAAAGGGAGTCCAGGGAAGGAAATGATTTTTAAAAAGGGGATGGGAGAAAAACCAGGGATACTGATGGTGGGAAATGTTTATGGGTAAAGACTAAAACTCAATTA
>PVKC010014198.1:9999-22429 GCA_004027635.1 Crocidura indochinensis
TGCTCAGCTATTATAATCCAAGTGTGACTTTGAAATAAATTGAGATAAAACTATGTTGAAGTTGTAAGCTTCTGAAATAAGGTCAAAAGAATCAAAAATAGCACAAGAAAAATATATGGACTAATCCTATTTTACATTCAGAAGTTAATATTTCATGAAGATGGTTCCAAAACGTAAAATTAACTAATTTACTCACAGTAAATCTTTTTGTTAAATGTTAAAAGACTATTTTGCTTTGCAATACATTAACAGGAGTCAAAATTGGATTTAGTTATATTTTATGGCAACATGTTAGATAGGAAACCAACTATGATTTTGAACAAATGCTGAGACATTGATCTGCAAGTATTTATTAATATTTCTCCATTCATATATCATCAAATATATACCATAAAATGAAAGTCTTAAAAAGTTATTTTTGTCTTGAGTTATTGATATGCAAAATTTATCAATTGATATATCTCTGTATAGATATATTTCAGATAGATAGATAGATAGATAGATAGATAGATAGATAGATAGATAGATGATAGATAGATAGATAGATTCCATAAAAGGAACATAAACCAATGCATTAAATAGAGAATCTGGTCATCTCCAAAAGGTATTATTAGAGTTTAAAAATATCCATAGTGGAGCTGAGAAGTGGTGCAAGCATAAGGCGTCTGTCTTGCACTGCTATCCTAGGACAGACCACAATTCGAAACAACTGGTGTCCCATATGGTCGCTCCCCCAAGCCGGGAGTGATTTCTAAGCATATAGCCAGGAGTAACCACTTTGAGTCACCGGGTGTGGCCTAAAAACCAGTAAGTAAGTAAATAAATAAATAAATAAAAATATCCATAGTTAGTACTTTTTTCTATGAATAAGTTATTCTTTTAAATCAAGATAGAATAAAAAAATCAAATACTAACATAAATAGTTGTAAAGAAACCAAATAATACAATTTTTTTCATCCTAGAGAGAAATTCTAGTCTTCCTTTCCATTGATTTTTTTTGTGTTTATTTTTTGGTATTTTTTACGATTTTCTTAAAATTGAATCACTGTGAGTTATAGTTAAAAATATGTCATGATTGAATTTTAATCATCCAATGTTCCAGCACCCATCCCTTCACTGGTGTACATTTGTCACCACCAGTGATTTTTAAGACATAGTTACATGAGCAGTTAGGCATTATGAGATCCACTGTCTAGTTAATAAAACCTCTTTCCCTGACTAAATTCATTTTTATTATAACTACATCTGTACTACCTGATAGAAATCATAAAGGGACATTCTGATTAAGAAATGTATGCTCAAGACACCAAGAGAAGATCTCTCATTCTAAAATCCAATAAATGAAGAAAAATTCTCTGCATGAATTCATCAACATTTTCTCTGATATAATTTTCTAAAATATATATTTTGTATACTTAATAAACATTGGTTCAAATGTATTTTTTATAAATTACATTAATTATAAAAATCAAGCTTACAATATGAAACCTAATTGATATAAAAGGGGCTGGAGTGATAGCACAGCAGAAAGGCATTTACCTTGCATGCAGCTGACTCAGGACAGATCCCAGTTCTATCCCTGGCATCTGATATTGTTCCCTGAGCCTGATGGCAATTTCTGAGTGCAGAGCCAGGAGTAATTCCTGAGTCACATTGAGTGTGGTAAACCCTCCCAAATTGATATGATGAATTTTGATTATATAGAATTAAGGCAAAACATTTTCTATTAGTTTTTATTTCTTTTAGGGAAAACTGGCATTTCAAATATCCCATCAAAGAAAACCTAAATAGACAATGATATCCACATTAATAACATTTTAACATATACAATTGTATTATAAACTATCATATAGAAAGTATAACCTTATTTTTCCTTCTTTTAAAACTTACCAACTAGCTGATACATGAAACAATTGAGATGACTAGCATTCAATGTCAAAACATCTTACTATCTCAAATAATTAGTAAAACTATCAAATGTTGAAATATTTTGCATATTAGGTAATATTTTATAACTTTTTCTCATGTAGAAGAGTTTAACTTTGAGATAATGTAAGGAATCTGTCTTTAATTGTATAGCAATTGATAAACACTATCAAAATTGATAAATAATTCCTAAAAGTTAATAGAATATATATTGATAAATAGATATGTTGCCTTACAGAAGCCAAACCATAATATGCATAATGAACACAATTTGATTAAATGGCTTATAATACAAAGTATTAAAAATCTATATGTATATATTTATTATATCTGCAGTAGCTGAAAAATAAAATCTGAGTTATTAATTTTCAACATATTTTAAAATTATTATTGCACACCTGTTTTATTAAACTACCAAAATGCAAATCAAAAATCAAAAGAAACTCAAATTATTTTATTTTATTGATAATACATAAAACATTTAAATAACATCAAAACAGATTTATTTGTGAATTTTGAATTCTTAATTCACTTGGGGGTTTCCTAGTGATGCTGTTGATGATGGCAGGGATGGGGTTAATCCTGGAGATATTTTGAATCAGGTTGGGATTCAACTGTTGATGCTGTAAAACTTGAACACTGGTACCTGCTTGCTGGAGTAGGTGGATGGGGGTGGGAGTGGGTGGGGGTGGGGGAGGCATTTCAGAAAAACATTTGATATTGCCCATGAGACAATGTGCAATGTGACCAAATTCTAGTCTGTCTCCTGCAAGTCCAACACCTTACTCTTGTACTAGAGATTTAGCTCCTGGATTCTTTATTAAGGCTCTTAGAAGTAAACTCATAATTCATGAAGAAACAGTATAATTGTGTTGTAATAAGTGAACTATAGGAATACTAATTTTCTGATTTACTTATGCAGAGTACATAAAATTTCACAATAGAAATCTCTTACTGACAACCCCAAGTCACCTAAAAACATATACATTGGGAAAAGAAAGAAAAATCTTCCTTCTAAGTTTCAAAGTAATGTATTCTGAGAAAAAGAACAATATGAATTATGGAATGAGATTCTTTTGGTTTAAATCTGGCTATATCAAGATATCTTAATATTAATTTACTTCTTGTGATGCAACAATAATCTAATTATCTGAATATTTTCTGCCAAAGTTTATTCATTTATCCATAAAAACACTTATACCTTCAAAACACATATACCTTCAAAAGGTTTGATGTTAAAATAAAAATTATTAAATAAAATGTTCCTACAAAAACGTCAGGATAAATTAGAAGACATATATAATCCATATATGAACAGTCCTTTTCATTTAAGTACAGCTAATATAAAATAAAACTTCATCTATCAATCTTTAAAGACCATACATTTTATGATAACAATATAGCAGAAAAGTTCTTAAATGCAGACATTAGACATATAAATTGAGTATTGTTAAAAACTAAATGTGGTATATTTGTTCTGTTTCACATTCACTAGTCAAATAACTAATGGTTTATATTAGGATCCAGGACACAGCACATATAAATATTTGTCAATTACCAAGAGATTTATTTTCCATTATGAACTCATCCTTTCCTTAAAATATTCATGGAAAGTTATGTATTTGGGAGGAAGGGCTCATTTCTTCTCTGCTTGGAAATGTTTGGTCTCACTCATTTTTATTTGTGTTCACCAGTTTCCCATTAATTGTTTGTTTTGAATGTAAATTCTCAAAGTCTTTTAATAACATTAACTCCATTTTCCTAATTCCTAACTTATTTCTTATTTGTGAGTCCCTCTTTACAATTCTGTTATTGCTATCAAAGTTTTCTCATCTGTCATCAATTACTTTCATTAGATCACTAACCTCAAGAACAGAAACTGATTATCTTTATTTTTATTTTAATTGTAGATCAGTATGATGAACACATAGTAGGTCCCAAATAAATATTTAAGAAAATAAATAAAAAAGAATAAAATAACGTTTTAGAACAGCAGAGGAGTTATTGAGCTTAATTTATAATCTATAAATTTAGCAGAAGTGATAAAATAAACAGGTAGATTCTAGTTTCAGATTGAACAAATATATTGATTGACACTTACTTGGCAGGGAGATACCATGATTAGGAAGGTGGTTTCCCCAGGGCAAAGCTTATCCATTGCACTCCGGATGTGCTGACTCCTGAGATTTCCCCAAATGTGGGGAAACTCGAATGTATAATTTGTGGTAGTGGGGGACTGCGTTCGCGCTCTCCCCTGGAAAAAAAATATATCGATTGAGGTTAGAAAAAGAAAAAGGGTCAGAGATTAACTTAATCTTCACATGTGAAATGTGGCAGGAGCATTTAACAATGAAGTTACGGGTTCTAAAGGCTGCATGTATTTGTTTGGCTCTGCTTGTTAATTTAACTTTTGCGGGGGTTTAGAATCAAACTGGAGGTCTAACCTCATAAGTTACCAAAATAGTTTAGTGCAACAAATGATCAAAATATTATAAACACCCATGATGTATGTTGAGATGTGAGGGTAACTTAAGATAGTATATGGAGAACAGCCATTAATGCAATTTTTGTAAGTGAGGATTAAAATGTAATCAATGAATACTTTTAAAGGACTCATTTAATTTTTATCAGGTCTTATGAAGATTAGCAAGGATTTGGTTATTGAATTAGTTCCATAAAAAGTGAATTTAGGTCGTGATGAGGAAATCAAGTATTATGGAATGCATACATTGGTGCATCTATATGCATCTCTGTGTATATAATTATGTCTGTTACAGCTCACATAAAGTAGCGTTAGACACATAATAACCTTTATAATAACTTTATAACTGAGCGTGGTATTTATTAACTTCTACTAGTCAATGTCAAACTCTAAAATTTGCCATTTTACCATGACGAATGTGAAATCTGTTACCCTTCTTAGGATTTATATGTATCCTCATCAATCATCTCTATTCAGTGACCAAATTAATTATACCTTCAGAACAATGTAGAATTTCTATATGGTTCTAAAGTTATCTTTTGCTAAAATAGCAGAAAACTTCCCTCGAAGTTGGCATAAAAGTGAAAAAGAAATAACGTTGAATAGAAAAATCAGGGAGAATAATATCCTTAAGGTAGAGATCTTAAATGCCAAGTGCCCTTTCTCAGCTCTGACCATTCATTCTGCAAATGGCCTATCAAAAAAGCTTAGAAAGAGCAGTTTAATTACTGTTCCTTTGACATATGCAATACATTTTCAGTAACAGACCAAAGCATTTATTTAAGGGCACATGTTATACAACAAAACTGTCCTCTAAGGTATTTCTTTCCACCATTTTTCTCCAATCGACCTACACAATTTTCATTTTTTTTTAAATCTTATGGTATCTTTTAAGGAAACATTAAAATATAAGTTTTTAATCATGTTTAGATTTAAAGTCTTTCAAAATTAACACAACTCAATTATGAAATTAACAGCATAAGTGACTTTTAAACAGATTGAAATAATTATATGTAGCTGGTTATTATTTTATCTCTACATGTATAGTTTCTAAATATAGGTATATTAATGACAGTATGAATAATCTTAGACAATTATATCTTTGACCAGTAAAGAAATAACTAACTTCCCTGAGTAAATAAATCAAAGGCAAAATCCACATTTATTTATGGTATGAAGAATCTCAAAAATAAAATAGAGATTTATAACTAACACATAACTGGATTAAACCTTTAAGATACTCTATTTTAATGATCAAATACTAATTTTCTATTTTGTATGTAACTTGGATTTTAATATGATATGAATTAATTATGTATATAAAACCTAAATTTACAAATAAGGTCTTATTCTATGATAGTCCAAAATGCGTTTTTTAAAGATATAAAAACCATTTCAAGATTATATGATGCATCATTAACATATGGGTTTTAAGAAAAATAAAAGTCATTTTTGCTACAATCCTCAGAGAGAGTGAGAAGAGGTCTGGAACTTTCAGCTCACTTCATGAAGCTCACCACAAAAAGTGGTGAGTGCAGTTATAGAAATAATTACACAGAGAACTACCATAATCATGTGAATGAATGAATGAGGGAATTGGAAAGCCTATCTGGAGTACAGATGGGGGCAAGGTGGAATGGAGGGAGATTTGGGACATTAGTGGTGGGAATATTGCACTGGTGAAGGGGGGTGTTCTTTACATGTCTGAAACCTAACCACAATCATATTTGTAATCAAGATGTTTAAATAAAGAAAAAAAAGATATTACAGTTCGAAGTTTCTTAAAAATAGGACCAAAGCGCCTGGAAGCCAGATCTAAGCTGTAGGATTTGCTAAATGTTCTCTCTAAGTCCGCCTGACCATCATTGACAGCAGGTCTCAAGCACAGTCAGAAGTAGCCCTACAGATAAATAAATATGATCCATTTCATCCAAAGCAAGATCTCAAGTATGATGATAAATGATCTGTCTTCACAGAATATCTGTATCTGTCCATGCACAAAAAAATTAAAAAAAATTAACAAACTTAAAATAAAAGTCTTGACTTAATTTTCAGCCTTAATATGTTCTCTTATATTAGATTTATAAGCAAAATATTCTTAATGACCTTTATTCAAGTAAAAGTTTGTCACAAAATTATTAGCAATCAATCTCTCTTATCTAGTTTAAAGGGGTTTTAAACATAGTTTCAAAAGAGAGCTAGAAGGGAATCTTCAACAATCAAGAATGATATTAAAATACTGGTATTAAAATAAATACAAATAACTCCCCTTTTAAACTTTACATAATCCATCTCTGCTTTAATTGGATTTGAACTACCTCTAAATATCTCTGCCTCCTTGAATGTTGAGAGGCTTAAAGTTTTCTTCCAACCAAGCAAAATGGATTAAATTCAACCTTTCTGTTTTCTGATTTGCATTTAACTGACCCAATACTCTGATTTTTACTGAAGCCCTTAAGTATTTTCTTTCTCCTCAGCTGGCATCTTTCTAAAACATGAGATTATATTTCCTTTGACAGATTTTAACTTGCAAACACATTACATGAACAACTTCTCCAGATATGCTCTACTCTCTTAGCCCACAAATACCCCCCAAAGCATGTCTCTATTTTCAAACATTTCAAACATCTAGTTGTTAAGTTTTGTGGTGAATGTTCTCATTTAAGGATTAAAGATTGATTTATTTTAATGAAATCCTGACTGGGGAAAGAGCAGATCTTAATGAGAAGACAGGGAGATACCAATTGACCAAGGCCATGAAACATGTTTTTATTGTTGTTGCTTGTTTGAATAAGTCTTATAAAAATTCAATAGCTTATCTTGATTCAATAAAACCCAGTCACATTTTTCTTCCTTCTCACCTACACTTCTGTATCTCCTTGACACTGACTTACTGACTTATAACTTAGTTTATAACTGACTTGTGAATCGGTTTTCAAAGAGTTCCAAAACTAATTATTTAGAATCAAGCTACATATATTACATTATATATGAGACAAAAGTCATGAATAACTAATGTTGATAACTTTCATAATTTTATCATTTATATAAACATCTAGGATATATATGTGTAAGTATAAAAATAAGGGCATTGTTAATATTCACCTTGACCCTTGGTTATGAGGTTTATTACCTGATATTAATTAGTCACATATTTAGATATGTATGATATATAGGCAAAATATTAATATCTCACAATGGAAGGAAAGATGGAAGGAAGGAATCAAGAAAGAAAAGAAGGAAGGAAGGAATCAAGAAAGGAAAGAAGGAAGGAAGAAAAAAGGGAGGAAAACTAGGAGGAAGGAAAGACAAAAAGTAGGAAGGAAGGAAGAAAGGAAGGAAGGAAGGAAAGAAGGAAGGGAGAAGGAAGAAAAGAAGGAAGAAAGGGAGGGATAAGATAGTAATGCAGGAAGGAAAGAGGAAGGAAGAGAGTAAGGGAAGAATAAAAAAGAAGGAAGTAAATGAGAGTGGGAGGGTTAGAGGGAGGAAGAAGATACAGAAGGGAGGAGGGTGGAAAGAAGAAGGAAGGAAAGAGGAAAGAAACCAAACAATAATAATAGTAATGAGACTATAAGTCACACAATAAAAGAAAATTTTAGATAAACAAAGAAGACAGATGTTCATCCCATACAGATGTATTGGGTGTATGAGTCATAAAGATTCCCCAGTGCTTACTATAATGATGCTACAGACTGGCTGGCTTTCAGCATCATGAGGTTGTCATTGATTGGCTGGCTCTCCAAAGCCTGGTGCTGATGCCAATTGTTCTGGATCATTTGAATTAGTTTCACATCATTTGGTGTTTCGCTGTTGCCAGAGCCCAAGAAATATCAATCCTTTCCTAGTGGGTCAGAAGTGTATTGTCCTCATCCACCTCTTTTGTGCTTCTAGCCAAGGCTGAAAGTGTTGCTGTCAGAGTTCCCAGACCTTCACTAGTGTTGATTCCACCAGAAAGGACAGATTCATTTGTGAAGTTCTGATTTTCCGTGTGAGCATTGATGTGCACGATTGCATACTGGTTTATTCTTTGAATTATTTATGGAACCATGTAGGGATAATGGTTGCACAAAAGCATCAGGACTCTGGATAACAGATCAAATGAATATGAGATAATTGAGAATAATAAAGTATTAGAAGATTTTTCAGACTTGATCAAGAAAACAAGCTCTATGGACTTGCTATGCCTTTCTTTTCTTTAAATTACAAACATCATTTTCTTAAATTAGATAAAGATAATAAGGTTGTCTTTTGGCTGGTACAGATATAGATTTTTCCATATTAATTCTTGCATGCATTCATAAATATACAGCCTAGAAATAGCTCAGGCTTCTGGCTAGCTAGAAAAATAAAAATCAGAGGCTTTTTTATCTTCACCCGCATTTAAACAAGTAAAGAAATTCAATTTCTAAGTCTCTTTTTATTGGATAGACATTATTTTATTTATTTTATGTCAAATGAAGAATGAATATATATATATATATATATATATATATATATATATATATTACTGAGACGTTTATCTTACTCATGAGCTTATTAACCATCCAAAAGACATTTTCTTTTTTTTTTTTTTTTGGTTTTTTTGGGTGACACCCGGCAGTGCTCAGGGGTTACTCCTGGTTATTCGCTCAGAAGTCGCTCCTGGCAGGCACGGGGGACCATATGGGGAACCGGGGGATCGAACCTTGATCCGTCCTAGGTTAGTGCAGGCACCTTACCTCCAGCGCCACCGCCCGGCCCCCTCAAAAGACATTTTCAAATTATTTTTATATTACCAAATAAAGATTTATTATTGCTATCTCATTAAAACAGATAATCTTCTGGGGTCCGGGAGATAGCATGGAGGTAAGGCATTTGCCTTTCATGCAAAAGGTCATCGGTTCGAATCCCAGTGCCTCATATGGTCCCCCATGCCTGCCAGGAGCAATTTCTGAGCATGGAGCCAGTAGTAACCCCTGAGCACTGCCGGGTGTGACCCAAAAACCACAAAAAAACAAACAAAAAAAAAACAAAAAAAAAAACAATCTTCTAAGTTACTTAGAATACCACATACTTGAAGTTGAATGTTCCCCCACCCCCCAAAAAGTTCTAGATTTCCTACAATAAAAAAATTCCACATAAAAGAGAAACCAAGAAACACATGTGGAAATATAACCAATTTTAGTAGAGTTTTTGGTATGTTCTCCTCAGGAGCTATATCGTACACCAGTCACTTTATATCATAATAATATGTTTTATTACCATATTTATTGCAAAGATAGCTTTCCTCATATTTGAAAGAGTATCATTCTAGGTAAGGTGACATGAAATCTCTGTATATTGAACTAGTTTTTATTTTTTGCTGTTAAATTTTCAATGATACAATATATCACTGTTATTTTCTCTCTAATCTGTATGAGTTAGCATATTTGAAACTACATAAATTAAATATATAAGCAGTAGTTTGCAAAAACATATTCTACACTGATCCAGGTAAAGCTTAGGACAAACAAGCTATTAATAATCGAATGATAAAAACATATTTGTATTTTACTACCATCTGATTTTGTCCAATGTTTCTCCTATTTTAATTTAGATTTAAAATTGTAGATTATTTGTTCTATCCAACAACTTTTGATCTGCAAGTTTATTTATTGGTAAAAATACTTTTCAACTTATGTGCTTGAGACACTTTAATTTTCCTCATATTTCTGATGGGAAACTTTACATTGTGCCTTAAAATTTGTCTCACATTTTAAATGCTTCAATAAACATGTTCGTAATTAGGTTCCTATGTATTAATTAGAGGCAATTCTTATCTTAGTTCATCAAAAAGTAAAATGTCTCTTGACCCATATTTTTTAAAGGATTTTTGTTGTTGTTTCTAGAGTTTGAAATTTGTTTGCAAAAAAAGGATTGTTTCTTAGAAATATTTATTACTCATATGTTTAGCCATTATACCATTTTAGGTTGTCTGAACTTTCTTGGTCTATTAAGGAATCTTAATGCATTTATGTACTTTATCCCTCCTTTGTGAAAACAAATCTGAATAAATAATAAATTACTGATGAAGTTTAAAAGCCTTAAGGAAAATCTTATTGTTAAAATCTTGAAGGAATGGGGCCCGGGAGATAGCATGGAGGTAAGGCATTTGCCTTTCATGCAAAAGGTCATCGGCTCGAATCCCGGTGCCCCATATGGTCCCCCGTGCCTGCCAGGAACAATTTTTGAGCATGGAGCCAGGAGTAACCCCTGAGCACTGCCTGGTGTGACCCCCCCCCAAAAAAAAAAGCTTGAAGGAAATGTACGTCTAGTACTAACTGCTGTTCTACTTCTGTAATCCTGGTTTGCTTTAGACAAAAGGACAGCTCTGACAGGCCTAGGTATGTGGCAGAAGGGACTAAGCCAGAAGAGCCAGTTTCAGGAATTTCGAGGGCGTAAGTAAATCAAAGCAGATAAATTAGTAACACCAGGACCTATGGGCCCACCCAGTGTATGCCGAATCCCTCCATTACTTTTTCAGCTGATGTGGACCCCAAAACCCTAAAAACCACAATATTCCACTTTAGATATCTAGCCATAAAAGGATTCACCCTAGAAAATAGTCAATCAACAAAGTTTAAATGTGATGGTTTGAAGCCTCTGGAACCCTACTAAAGGAGCCTGAGGGCTCAGAAAGGGTCATTGACTGAGAGGGGTGACCCCAGAATGCTGCCAGGTATCAACAAATAATATAAACTAATTAAAAACGATATATAAAATCAATTTTTTAAATTTTAAATTGAATATTTTAAATCAAATATTTACAGATATTAAAGAATTAAATGTGTGAGGCCATCATTAGTTTTATATTTTCACAGTTTTTTTTTTCCTAGTACCCCCAGATAGGTGATTTATTTTTAAAAACAAATGAACAAAAACTTCCATAAAAAATTACTCCAATCATCAATCCATCCAGTCATTCCATAATAGACAATATATTTTATTATAAAATAGTAACAGATCTGTAGAGATTAAGACTTAATCTTCAAATGAGAGTAAGTAATCCAAACCTGAGGGCAAGTGGTAAAAAATCAAGAAACCAGAAAAGAGAAATGTCTGAACTACCAAAGATGTGACTCAAATCCATTTCTGATGGCTTCTAAAGGAAGAAACATTTCTTATCTTCATGCTGAAGCATCAAAAGAACAGGAACCACAAAATGTGCATCTTAGCAGCTAGACTAAGTGTGACATATGGCACAGGAGCAGAGGAATGCAAGGTCACTCATCCATACACCTGTTCCTGGTGCTAGACTAAGACTTAATCAGAACACACAGTCGACACTTAATCCCAGTTCCTGTCAGCACATTATTAAGTCCCATAAAAATGATAGCAGGGTATTGGCGAGGGGCTGTTCAAGGAAGTGCTAGGAGACAAGTAAAGGGAGGCCCAAGAGTATAAAGAGAGGTAAACACAGGTATTATTAGAAGAATTTAATCGCTGTGTTGCTCTGAGAAAAACCATAACAATAATAACTTAAAACAAGCTCACTTCCTGCCAATTTCAATATGGGACTACAGACTAAGTGGCTAGAAGAAAGTGCAAGATTTTGTCTTTTTTGTGCAAGAAATCAATAATCTATTTAACGCTTCAGCCTGTTGAAGTTTCAGTTAATAAATCTAGAATTTAGTCTCATAGACATCCTGAGCTGTTCCAACATAAATAGTAAAATCAGAATTTACTTTTTGAGCAAATCAACTGATAAAAGACTCTTGTTTTTCTCTTAATGCTAAATTCTTTATTAAAATGAGCATCAGAATCACCATATATTGCAATGAGATGAAATATAATTAAGTTTTTCCCTTAAACCTAGGAATAATGCTTAATACAAATATAGATCCCAGATAATGCTTCCTACAGGTGATCAAAGATATTCTCCTGGCAAGACTGATGCTTTCTCATGGCGGGCAAAGGAAAATTCATAACTTCTACCACAGTTTAGACATTAAAGATTACCTCTCCTCTCCTCCCCACCCCTCTCCTCCCTTCCTCTCTCCTCTC
>PVKC010014199.1:0-22213 GCA_004027635.1 Crocidura indochinensis
AACACTCTTGAAATTTATTTGAAACAATAAACATCATGAATAGCTAAAGTAATTATTAGAAACAAAGAGGATAGGAAGCCTCATTTTCCCCAGCCTTAAATTGTACTTTAAAGCAGTAGTGATTAAAACAGCATAGTATGTCAGATCAATGGAATAGACTAGAGTATTCTGAGATTGAACCACAAGTATAGGAGCAACTAGTCTATGATAAAGGGGCAAGAAATACAAAGTGGATCAAGGGAAGACTCTTCTACAAGTGATATTGAGAAAACTGGTCAACTACATGCAAAAAAGTGAACTTAAACCTCTCTTTACACCATGTACAGAGGTCAAATCAAAGTAGATTATATACCTTGATATCAGACTTAAAACTAAAAGGTAGAGGAAAATATAGGCATAACACTCCATGACATTAAAACTAAAGGCATCTTTAAGGAGAAAATACCACTGTCCAAGCAATTAGCAGCAAAGGTAAAAAAAAGTGGAACTACATTAAACTAAGAAGCATCTGCACCTCAAAGGGAACAGCAATTTGAATACAAACATTATCCACATATTGGGAGAAACCATTCAACCAATACCTATCGGATAAAAGTACAATATCTAAGATATACAAGATACTTATAGAACTTAGCAAGAAAAAAATCTAACTCTATCCAAAATGGTGAAAAGAAATGAACAGATATTTCCTCAAAGAAGAAATACAGGTGGCCAAAAAGCATGTGAAAAATGCTCCACATCACTAATTATCAGAGAGATGGAATTAAAACAACAATGAGACACCATGCACACCACAGATACTGGAACAAATCACAAATATAAGAATAACCAGTGATGACAGAGATGCAAGGAGAAAGAGGCTCTCATTCTCTGCTTGTGGGAATGCTAACTAGTTTATCCTTTTTGGAAAACAATATATTCCTCAAAAAAACTCAAAATAGAACTCCCATATGATCCAACAATACCACTCTTATGAACCCAAAACACCAGAAAAAAAGCCCTCTGAATTCTTGTTTGTCTCAGTACTATTTACAATACATTCATTGGGAAACCACCCATGGGCCTGAGAACAGATGAGTAGTTAAAGAAGCTGTGGTAATCCACATAATGGAATACTACACTGCTGTTAGGAAAATGAAGCCTTGAAATTTGCTTATACCTTGGTGGATATGGAGATTATTGTACTGCATAAATGAGTCAGAGGGAGAATATATACATAGAATAATCTCACTCATTTGTAAGATATAAAAAAAGACATATATAAAAGACAGTATGTTAATAATATCCACAGAAAAATAGAGATAAAGGCCAGGTGAGCACAGTTAGAGTAGAAGTTGAGAAGTGCAGTTAGGCTAGAGAAGGGTCTACTAGAACAATGGTAGTTGGAATTGATCACTCTGGACAAGACCTGGGTGCTGAAAGGGGATAAAGTAACATGCATGATACCCCTACATTAACAATAGTGCAAATCAAAATGTCAAAAAGGAAAAGGAGAGAGATAGAATAATAGGGAGAGAAGCAAAATGGCTGCCACAGAGATAGGCAGAGTGGGTGAGTGGGAGGTAAAATGGGGACATTGGTGGTGGGATAAGTGCACTGGTGAAGGGTGGTGTATATTCTATGACTAAAATTCAATTATGAACAATTTTGTAATCGTAGTACTTAAGTAGTTATTAAAAATGGACTAAAATAAAAATCACTCCACCCACTAATAAGTAATAAAATAAATAATAATCCTCTTGATCTCTTGACCCTGTCATGAAATTTAGAGAAAACAGATCTTTTCATTAAGAGAACATATAGATGGTCAATAAGTATATAGAATTTTTCTTCATCACTTATATCAGGTAAAATTCAAACCCAAATAGCAATGGGATATTAGCATGTATCATAAAAACTGAAGACAGCCAGCATTGATGGGAATGTTGTAAAAATTAACCCACTCCCAGTGGCATGTTTTCTGTTTCAACTTTAAAAACAAACAATCAAGAAACTGAGAATAGAGCTCCTATTGACCCAGTAATTCTACTTCTTAGCATTACATCTGAAATACAAAAAACATTAATCAGAAAAGAATTATGAACATCTGTGTTCATTGAAGCTCTAAATACAATCGCCAGGATATGGAAACAACCCAAATGGCCAATAACAGATGGATGGATAAAGAAGTTGCAGTATATATACATGGAATGTTATGCAGCCACAAGAAAAAAGTAAAATCGTGTAATTCACTACAACTTGAATGGAACTGAAGGACATCACATGGAGCAAAATAAGAAAGGGGAGGCTGTAGAGGTAAGGCATCTGCCTTGCAAGCACCAGCCTAGGATAAACCGTGGTTCGGTTCTCCCGGTGACCCCTATGTTATCCCCAAGCCAGAAGCGATTTCTGAATGAATAGCCAGGAGTAACCCCTGAGCATCACCAAGTGTGGCCCAAAAAACAAAACAAAAACAAACAAAAAAAAGAGGGAGAATAAAAAGAACAGGGTGGTTTCATTTGTGGTGTATGAAGAAACAAAACAAGGAAATAGACAATATAATGGACAACAACCCCAGGCATTGGAGTCTAAATAAACAGCACCATATTAGAGAGAGGGAGTAGGTGGAGTAGAGGTGACTAAGGAGCATGGGTAGGGAAGAGTCTTGGCACTTCATTAGTGGTGAGGTGAGGTAATTGTGCATCAAGACCATAAGGCATATAATCTAAACATAATAAAACTAGAATGTCAAGGAAAAGAATATAGATTTATTTCAAGAATTTCTGGCTACACAAGTATAATCAAGTTCTAATTATGTGAAAGTATTAAACCATCCTATTGAAAGATTGTCGTATACTATATTTCCCAACATATTATCATTACCTATTTTATGCCAAATATATTTTATAAAAATGGGATGCAGCCATTATCAAAAGCTCTAAAAATAATACAAGTAATGGGGCCAGAGTAGTGGCACAGCTTAGGACATTTGCCTTACAAACTGTAGTTTGGTCCCCCAGAATTCCATATGGTTCCCCAAGCCAGGAGCAATTTCTGAGTGCATAGCCAGGAATAACCCCTGAGAATTACTGGCCCAGACCAAACAAAAAAAATAGAAAAAAATTATGCAAATATTACTTTAAATTATATATTACTAAACTGTCTTAGACGTTAGAACTCATAGAATGCTCATTAATGTACATTATAATGTGATGCTACTAATGTGGTAAAATTGGAGTAAACTCAGTGCCAGAGTAAATTCAATGCAAGCATGAAAAACTGATTCAAATCCAGAGTGCTAGAGAGATGATTGGGTGTAGTAAGAGAGTGGAATGGTTTCTTCTGCTATGAATGATATCATTAGACTCATATCTTTGAACTAGTAAGGACTCTAGATAGAAAGGATTATGAAACTTTGTATTATTCTTGACATATTTTTCTTAAGTTCAAACTTATTTTAAATAGTATTACATTTAAAAGTTACCTTAAACTTCCATACTTTATTACTAATGACCAATTCTATGCAACACAAACTGGCACTGGTTGATATGGTCTCAAGAGGTAATTGGACAGACAGTCCATTATGTCTAGTTTGCAGGACCTCTGAGTTCAAAGCTGAGTCAGATAAGAATAAGGATGAGGATGAGGAGGAATAAAGGAAGGAAGTAGGAAGGTGTTGACAGAAGATGGCTTAGTCACTTGGTTCTCACCACCAATTATATTTGCAAATGCCTCTGCAAGAGTCCTATAATCAAAAGCCTCTTAACTCCAAATGTAATCTGGCCATTTGTCTTAGTTTGTGGTGTGGAATGTGTGGGTAACAGCGAAGAAAGGACAGTTCTGAAAAGTCAAAAAATAAATGCAAATAAAAGAACAAAGTCCCCTCAGAACATATGTTCTTCCTCCTCTCTCTCTATCATAGTCAAACAGAATCAAATGAGGAAAAGAAACAATAAAGAGGGTTACTTCCTGGGAAACACCCTACTTCATCCATACCCCCAAAAAGCAGAAACCAAGGAAGTGGCATATCATCCAAAGTCTTCTCTGAGATAGACCCTGTTGGGTCTCCCAACTCTGACATATAAGAGGGCTCTAGGAAGGTATTCAGAGCTGGAGAGAAACTCAAAAGTGTGTGCTCATGCTTCCTGGGTTATGGGTCAGCTCATGCTCCTTCTGTAAGCTCCGGAGTTCACAATCAAGGCAGGGAACTCAGGAGAACAAGATGTCTCTGGTTCAGCACAAAGACTTCCCTGCCTGATGAACTCTGAGAGTCCTTTGAGAGCCAAAAAAGCACTTTCCTTTCTGATTTTAGTACAATGGTAAGAATATGAGTTCAGAAATGCTTTGGCTCCACCTTCTTTCAGTGTTTGGTGAAAATGCCACCTGATTCAATCTCTCTGAAAAACAATATGGGGTTTTATTAAGACACATGACCTCAGAAAGATGTATATGTACCTATGTTTATTGCAGCACAGAGCTAAAGATATAGAAACAACACAATGTCCAACAACAGAGAAAAAGATCAACAAAAAGGTGGTGGTATATATACATGGTGAAATATTACAGAACTATAAGAAAAGATGAAACCTTCCTACAACTTGGATAGAATGGAAGGGTTAAGCATAATAAACCAGAAAGAGGAGTAAAGATACTAGATGATCTGATTTATCTGTGGTAAAGAGAAAAATAAAAAAAGAAATTGACAATATCCAATAGTGACAACTCTTGGCCTTTGATTGCAAAACTTAGATTACCAATTGGGTAGATGTGTGGTCAGCAAAAAGTGAAAGTGGTGGGAAAAAAGTGATATAGCAAAGGTGGAAAATCTTCAGAATTGTGGTGGTGGTGGAGGTGCAGTGACCATAAACATCAAAACCATGAATGGTGACATTATTGTAACCATGCTACCTAAACAGCAATAAAAAGGTGCCTGAGTTCCAGTGCTGACTCCAGCCTTTATGAGCTGCATAAACATGGGTGAATTTTCAACCTCTTTCAGCACTGACCACTCATCTCAAAATTGAGGACAAAATTAAGTCTTACCTCATGACATGTTGAGTACTAAAAGTGATGGAACTATCATTAAACTATTTTATATTAACTTACTAATGATATTTAATAAAAATTTTTGTAGTAAAACAAAAATGCACACTTACTATTTCAACTAATTTTAAGTTTGCTAAATTGCCACTTTGTTTTTTACATTTTTCTCTGCTGCTGGACATTTGTGTTGTTTCATATCTTATCTATTATACTCTGGATTGCAATGAACATAGTCATATACATCTTTCAAAGCTTATGTTTCTTAAGAAACCCCCATAAATTTAAAGTAGAGTTTGGTGGCATTAATATATTCTTTGTTGTGTAACTTCACTCCTGTCCATCTCAAGAAATTTTTTTTTACCAGAACCTAAACTTTATACTCTAAAAAGCAATAAGACCCTCCCCATACATATTCCTTCACCACAAGAAGAAATGTTTTGATGAATTAGACTACCTTTTGTTTCTAAGAATTAGACTACTTTTAGTATCTGCTATTGTAAGAAAATTTTTCAATATTTTTTATGTCCAGATTGTTTCACTTAGCATAGTGTTTTCAAGGTTCATTTATATTGTAGTATATGTCAGCCTGCCATCCCTTTTAATGGTCAAATAGTATTTTTTTTTTACTTTATTTCTGTTTTGTTTTGTTTTTGGGTCACACCTGGTAGCACTCAGGAGATACTCCTGGCTCCATATCAGAAATCGCCTCCGGCAGGCTTGGAGGACCAAATGAAATGCTGGGATTCGAACAACTGTCCTTCTGCATGCAAGGCAAATGCCCTACTGCTGTTCTATCTCTCCGGCCCGGTTAAATAGTATTCTATTTTATGCTTAAACCCATTTTTGTTCATTCATCTGTCAAATGAATTCTTGGGGTCGTTTTCACCTTTTAGCTAAAGTGAACAATTCCATAATTAACATTGGTATACAATATGATGAAAGTTTGTCAATTCAATCTATGCTACCTAATGATAAGAAACTATTGTGTATTCACTTTTGGTAGAAATGCTGCCTTGTTTAGCCACTATGGAAGAGATACCTCTCAACAAAAAGTAAAAATTAGATTGCACTCACTGGCATCTATCCCAAGAACACTATATCACTAACAGAAAAAGATGTATACATGCCTATGTTCATAAAAAGAACATCCAAGATATGGAAGAAACCTAAAGTTTTTTTTTTTTTTGGTTTTTTTGGGCCACACCCAGTGACGCTCAGGGGTTCCTGGCTATGTGCTCAGAAGTCGCCCCTGGCCTGGGGGACCATATGGGGCACGGGGGATAGAACCGCGGTCCTTCCAAGGCTAGCGCAGTAAGGCAGGCACCTTACCTCCAGCATCACCGCCCGGCCCCTGAAACCTAAAGTTTTAATGGCAGATGAGTACATAAAGAAATTGTGTGGATTGAAATACCATTTAACTATAAAATAAAATGAAATATTGCCTTTTTATATAATGTAATGGAGTTAGAAGAGGTTGTATTAAGTGAAATAAGTCAAAAGGAAAGACAATAAATGATCTCCTTCACATGTACTCTAAAAAATAACAAGACAAGGTAAAGAGCAATATCAAATGATAATGAATTATTGAACTTTGACTGCAGGACTGAGGTTACAAAGCAGTAAGGAGAGGTAAGGCGAGGAACAGGGAAAAAAGAGGTGAGTTTCAGGGACATAAGAACAAGCAGTAGTGGTGGGGTCTTTAACACTTTCATGATATTGATGAAGGTGTAGCAAGCATATTGTAACCATGTTACTGCAAAAATAATACAATTAACAAAAAGTTCTGAAAAAAATAAGGAATACACATTTAAGAGTATAGTGGGAAAAAGAAACTGGCATGATCCCTGAGAGAGTGAAGAAATGGCATGGCCATTTGTAATTCCTCAGAAACTCTGCGATTCATCTTGGATTTCCATTAGAAATAAAATCTAGACTGAATCTTAGCTGCACACTCAATCTAGAGAAGAGAAAAGGAGAGGTTGGTAGGAGGGGGAGGACTTTGAAATAAGAAAAAAAAAATACCTACTTGTGGAGAGGGGCACAAGGTGTTATTTACCAAAGTTGTGCTCAGAAATCATTCCTGTCTATTTTTAGCTGAGCTGATTCAATGTGGTTCTATGTGAAGGTCCAAGAATGTGACACTGAACTACCAGGGATTACCCAGCCACCTGGAGGTGCTTGAGGACAACAGTGCTAAGGAACGCCTTGTTGCTGCATTTGATACATGTGTCAAAGTTGGATGCATGTAAGGCCTGAGCCCTCGGCCCCTGAAAGAAATCTTCTTAAGTCCTGGTCTATTCTTGTACATCGATATGAGCTTTTACTTGTTGGTTTAATTTCCAAGTCTTCATTTTGTCACATATACCATACAATGAATTCTATATATAGTTTATCTTCTTTTATTTGTATGCTTATGAAAATAAACTGAGGCCCTTGGCATAGTGGACCGCATAAAAGGGCCTTTATTTACTAATATCCCTGCTAGAATTACTGTCAAGTTATATAAACTGGCATTTAGGTTCTTTCTTTGTAACTATCATCACCACCTTAATCACCATTGCTCCTAATTCTTGATGTCCTATCATGGGCTAGGCACTGAACTTAGTTTCATTATGTACATTTATTTATTCAGTTATCTCTCTGGGGAGGTAGGCCCATTATTATCTTCATTAACAACAATGGAAATGGGCTCAGAGGGATTCATTAATGGGATCAAACTTCTCACCATGTGTAAGCAATGGAGCCAGCATACAAGTTAAGTAGGTCAATTCCAGAGCTGTACACTATTCTACACTATGCCATCCTCAGACTAAATCGATAAGTACAATTATTGATAAGTACAGGTAACTAAATTGATAAGTACAGTTCTAAAAAGTAACAGAAAACAAGGAATTTTAAAATTTTGTATATATAGACAAAAGAAAAATGCATCTATAATATATTTGTATGGGTTACATTTGTGTAAATAAATACTTCAAGAATATTTACTAATGAACCAGTTATATATAAATGGACCAACATAAAGGTGAAAAACTGGCTTAAGAAGAGTTCCATGGACTCTGTCCTTGAGATGGCCATCTGTTTTTTTAATGTTTTATATAAAAATATAGAGGAAGGATTATAAAATCATGGAGCATAACACATATTTGACCTTAGGTTAAAATAACAACTGCACAATTCAAATGCATATAAATTGACCTACCAGATGTTAAATGAAAAAAAAAAGATTAAGAGTAATTTACTTAGACAGAAATGTTTCCTGCTCCTAACATGTTTGCCAAACATGTAATTTTCTTTTAGGTTCTACAATCAGTGGTACAACATTCAGACAAAGATGGGGTCATGACATTGGCTTGATCATATCTAAAACTGTGCTTAGTAATGGAGCAAATTCTGAAGAAGGGCCTGAGCAAATCAGAGTTTACATGGGAAGAGTGTGGAAGTGGGTGACCAGAATAGTTCAAGATAAAATGGATGATAAAACTATGAAAGAAATAAATGTCAGATGGCAATTCCTCTTTCTAAAATTTCTATGGTTCAGTGATGAAATGGACTCCTTGCCAATGCAGAATAATTCATCTCTTCAAGAAAAATTGAAAAAATGAACTAGCTATCAGACATGTTTTAGGTGACATCCCCCATCAGATAGAAGATTGAATTCAAATGGTTGTATATGCATGGCCTTCCTAACTCTAGTCCTTTTGTAATTTGTTAGGTAATGAAGAAAATGAAGGCTGATGGTGGAGAAAAGGAGTGGAAGTCTTAGTATACTCAAGTTCAGGACTTTGCAAATGTAGGTTCTAGTATTCCTATTTCCCTAACAAGTTTTGTGATTTGAGAAAGCTACCTATACCTTTTCTGATTCAATTTTTATATCTGTAAATGAACCTGGTGCTGCTCACAAGTTATTCCTGCCTCTGAGTTCAGTAATCAGTTCCATTGCATTTGGGTGCCATATGGGATGCTGAGGGTGGAGTTGGGTTGCCTGCATGCAAAGCTGCATGCAAAGCAAGCTCCTTTACTATCTACTATTGCTTCTTAACAACATTTTAATGTATACAACACAATTGTTAACTAAGTGTACATGTCAGAAGATCTCTAGAACTCTGTCATATCACATGTCTGAAATCTATATATATTGAATAACAGTTCTTTCTTCTTTCTCCAGCCCTGGAAACCACCATTTGACTTTGTGCTTCTAAGGCCGCTTTAGGTATTTCCTATATGCAGACTCATGCAGGGTTTTTTTTTTCCTCTGTAACTGATCTGCTTCTCTTAGCACAATGTTCTCAAGCTTCATATGTATTATTATAAAATAGATGATTTTTCCTGTTTTAAGCTTGAATAATATTATACTGGGTGTACATACCACATTTTATTAGTCCATTTATCCACTGGTGGATGTTTAAGTTTTCATTTTAGTTATAAGTAGTGCAGCAACAAAACATGGGAGTGTAATATCTATGAGTCTGGATTTCAATTGTTTTTGAATAAACCCATAAGTGAAATTTTGGATCATAGCCTAGTTTTATCTTTAATTCTTTAAAGGAACTTATCTACCATTTTCCGTAACAGAGGCACTAGTTCACATTTCTTCCAAAAGCTATCAGATGGCAATTTAAAAAATAAAAAAGCAAAGAATGTATCAGCAACCTTGGGAACTTGGAAACAGAATATTTGTGTAAACTTTATATAAAAGAAATGAATATGCAAAATATACAAGGAACACCTATAACACAAGAATACAGCAAAAAACTAAACAAGGACTGTGGAGATAATTCAAGTGGTAGAATAGATGTCTAGTAATTACAAGGCCCTGAGTTCAGTCCTTATAATTGTTTGGCTCCTGAGTGACACTCGATGTCCTCCCTGAAGGCCTATGAGCACCACCAGAATGCACCAAACTGAGCTCTGGGACTCAAGCTGAAACTGACTCTGGGTATCCAGAACTGTAGAGTATGACCCAGATAAAAAACAAATCAAATTGTCAAAAATGTGGGTCAATACTTAAATTTTCTCCCCCCAAAATATAAAAGAGCAACAAGGTGGCTCAGAAAAAATGTTCAGCATTACTAATTCGAAGGGAAATACAAATCAAGACCACAAGAGATATTACTTCACACCTCTTAGGATAACTAGTAAACAAGCAAATAAACAGAAATTTCTCAAAAGAAAATTTTACTTTGACAGTTCATAATTCTAAATTTAAAGTAACAAAACCACCATCAGTTGCAAATAAGGTTACACATCTCATAAATATTTTATTTGTGAGTTTGAATACTTATTTAGTTTCTGTCAACTTTTGATTTTCATTCATATTTAAGGAGCATGATTTTTAGCACCCTACCAGAGTGAAGCACCCTATAGGGATGCCCAGCATAGCAATACAAGTGATGACATGGCAAAGTCATTCCCTACAGTCTGTCATGCAGCAGAACAATGAGATGTTTTTCAAGTGCCCATTGGCACCATGCAATTCTTGGTCTAATTAAACTACCATTACATCAGAGTATTACTAAGGCTCCATGTGTATAACATTTAAGATTTCCTGAAGAAGAGAAATGTAAAAATGCCAAGTGGGCCTTAGTATGCAGATTTGAGTGAATTAGAACTATATGAAAGACAGAGTCTGGATCCTCTTTTTTTTTGCTTCTACTTAAGACCCTCAATTCTTATTTTCCTTTTTATAAAACAGAGATTATAATACCGCAGAGCTCTAAGGAGGATTCAGCTGGATTATACTGGTTATTAAAGTGGTTATAAAGATGTAGCCACCCACAGTGATAGCTGAGTATTCAATGTTTTTCTGAAAGTAGGAACTGGCAGAAAAAATGGTAACTATTTTGCCTTCCGACTGTAAATAAGCTAGGGCAATGGAAAAGGGGGCAAGGAAGAGAGCAAGCTAGGAACTTCCTCAGACTATTAGGGAAGGTCGGCTATTAGAGTGGATGAACTGAGTTTATTCCTAGAGCCTGTGTTACTTTCATGGTTGGAGGCTTTCTCCCATATTCTGGGCCTAGCAGGCCTTCAAAAGTATTGGAATTGTTGGGGCTCGAGGGATAATATAGAGTTATTATTTTGCGTTTGCCTTGCACGCAGTCGATCCAGGACTGACAGTGGTTCGAATTCTGGCATCCTGTATGGTCCCCCAAGCCTGCCAGGAGGATTTCTGAGTGCAGAGCCGGGAGTACCCGGAATGCCGCTGGGTGTGGTCCAAAAACAAAAACAAGACAAAACAAAGTATTGGAATTGGCCTTGTTCTAGACTTTGATTTCCCACAATGCACAGGGACAATCTATCGCCAAGTGTTTTCTATGGAGAAAAATGATCTGGTAGATGCTTTCTTATTAAAGCAACTGATCTAGCACTGTCCCAGGAGTGCCTGCATTTTATAAAGCAATGGTGCAGAGTATCATTTAATAAAGAAAGTGAATCACCAACTGGCGAAAATTCAGGTTTGGGTTGGCAGAAGAGAGCAAGACATGTTTTGGAGTTTGGATCTTCAGGGACCTTTTTAAGTCTTTTCATGTTTTGGTTAAGAGCCAATGAATACCATATAGTCCTAAGACATATTACTATATAAAAATAAATGTAGAACAATATTATCATATAGTGGGGCATTGAGGGAAAAAAGTGATTTTCTAGGCAAGTGTTTTCATGGAAATAATGCTGGAGGCTCCATGGAGAAAAATCTATAATGCTTTATCTTCATTTAATAAGAATTTATGACTTAAAAAGAAAATAAGTGGATTCATATTATTAGAGAGCAAATGTGCTCTTAAAAAGAAAACAGTTGAATTTCTAGCTGAAATTAAGATGGGACTTTCTAGTTGTTCATAATTTTTCATTTTAAGATGAAATAGAAAATTTATATACATACATATTTTCCAATAAAGATGTGTATCCATGCTCAAAAGTTCAGATATCAAGTATGGAGTCACAGTAAGTGATATCTTAATTCAGATTTTTAGATAGGTGCACTCTATGTGCATGAAACATGCCAATTAAAGTAAGTTCTATATATATATATATATATATATATATATATATATAAACCATTTTAGTGAATTAAAAAAATAAGTTATTCTGTTCAGGGCCATCTTAACCAGACTATTAAATGTGATCTGACATTTGGTGGTGAACTCCAGGTCAATATTATGCACATTGATTACTGAGCTGGACTGTGGAACAGCAGGGATTATATTGGTCCAAGTATTACTGGGGCCTGTTGACTGATTTTACAATTCTCCTTCAAAATGTTTAGCAACAAAAACACATATGGACCAAGCTAAATGAAGTTCTGAGATAAAAGAAGCACCAAATCAAATAGTAAAAAGCATGTATGTGTGTGTGAAGGTGTGTGTTGTGTGCTGTTTTGGTGGGGACACCATTGGCAAGAGCCTACCCTGAGGTTTTCAAGTGGGTCTTTCCTTATTCCATACTCATAATATGTTGCAGTGGGTAGACTTCTGAGCTTTGAATCCTGATTTTATTCCTTTCTCTGTGTCCTAGGACACAGAGGTACTAGCCTCTCTGAATGTTGCATCTCTCCTCTGCATAATAGGCCCGGCAGTCTCATTGGGAAATTAAGATTTCTCAAGGAGCTTTGTAAAATGATCTCAGGTGCCTGGTCTGGGATCAGGAAACAAACACTGTCTCTTCTCTGAAATATTTCAGATTTCAGCCCACATCCATAGCTAAAATCACCACATCACATTCTGCACCCCACAAGTCACATGCACCTCCTAAGATCCTCTATGAGGTTCTATACACACTGCTTTGTAATTTTTTTTATTCATTGTCTTTCTCAGATAATAAAATGTGGCCTCTATTAGGACAGTAGTTTAGGTCTTTTTAATGATTACTGAATATGAGAAACCATTGTTAATAGCATTTTAAACTATAGAACCTCAATTGAAAATATTTTAATAGGGGCCCGGGAGATAGCATGGAGGTAAGGCATTTGCCTTTCATGCAAAAGGTCATCGGTTCGAATCCCGGTGCCCCATATGGTCCCCCGTGCCTGCCAGGAGCAATTTCTGAGCATGGAGCCAGGAGTAACCCCTGAGCACTGCCGGGTGTGACCCAAAAAAAAAAAAAACCAAAAAAAAAAGTACGAGAGACTGAAAGAAAAAAATTATGAAATCAATAAACAGAGGCAGAATTTAAAAAAAAAGAAAATATTTTAATAATAAAGAATGAATGAATTTGCTGATGAGGGTCTGAGGTGAGGCTAATAGGAGCAATGGTTCTACAATGAAGTTTGGAACCAGTGAGAGTTTGCTTAATTCATCCTTACTCTCCAGCCCTCATATAGTGATAAATGGCTGCCTCAATCCACTCATGCTCCTTTCAAGCTCAGTATGAGTTGGGCAGGTAAGAACTGACATAACATCTCTTCAATACACTGTACTGTTTCTCATGAGAACTTATTTTTTTCTCCCAGTGCTCATGTCAAGCACATCACACTTGTGGTCTGATGTACAACAGAACAGTCTATGACAGAGTCCTCTCTCTCTAAATTCTGTCCTGAGTTCTAACGAAGTCTTTGTCTTCCACAACGATCCATTAACCTAAAGTTTGGAAATCTGTCAAAATGCAAAGATCTCGCAGCAGGTCAAAATTTGTAGTCTCAAGATTGCATGTGACATCTAGTTACAGATTTTTTTTTAAATTAGAGTCCAGGACACCAGGCTCAGAAAAAAAGAGAATGGGCTTACCTCCTGGCACCTGCAAGCAAGCATTGTCAAGTACAAGGCACCTTTTAAGTCCAGAGCGGTAATATAGAGGTTAAGATGCTGCCTCTGGTTTGATTTCCACAGGTAACCCCTGAGCACTGAGTAAGCCCTGAATACCATCATCTGTTGCCTCAAAACAAATTAACTTACTAACACACCTTTTAAGTATGTATGTAAACAATTATATGAAAAATATATTGTAGCAAAACTCTAAGGAGGACACAGTTTGCAGTAATTTACTAAAGGAGTTAGAATGCTGATTAAAGGGGCCCAGGAGATAGCATGGAGGTAAGGCATTTGCCTTTCATGCAAAAGATCATCGATTCGAATCCCGGTGCCCCATATGGTCCCTCGTGCCTGCCAGGAGCAATTTCTGAGCATGAAACCAGGAGTAACCCCTAAGCACTGCCGGGTGTGACCCAAAAACCAAAAAAAAAAAAGAATGCTGATTAAAGTTGACCAGGGACCCTAAGAGTAACAATAAGAGCAATACTTTGATACTGCAAACTTGGTCAATCCTTGGATATGGGATAGCTCTGATTTGATGTACAATGAAACAATCCTTATAGATAAGAATTTGACCACTAAGTTTACCATTGGATTAGGAGAAATAAAGCTATGATCTCTGGCCCAAGAAATGACAAAAATGGAATCTGATCGTCTTTATTTATGAGTATGTAAATGGTAAACCGTTAAGTCAATATCAAAACAGACTCAAGAAAACCAATTGCAAACCTGTGCCAGAGTAAGCATACCCATCCCCCCTCATCACCTTCCAGCTATAATTCTTCCACAATTTTCCAATAATTAGTCACAATATAGCTATAAGATAGTTTCCTCTGTCTTAGACACGTGTCGTACTTTTTAAAGATTTCCCCCTGAATGACTTGAATTCAAAAGCTTTTACTGTTCATAGGGCTAACACTTGTTTTTATCTATGCCAGATTACTGTTTTATTTATATGCACGTTATTTATATGCACATATTTATATATATGAATATTTTACCTCCATCTTCCCTTAATTATTTATTCAACATTTAAAACTCTTCATTAGATCTTTCTGGCATATGACCATGCTTTCTTTGAAAAAGTGAACCCTCATTTGGGTATATAAGACTTCCTGGGCTTGCCAGTTCTCTCACACATACACCCAGATTTGTGTGCACCTGTGACCTTTATGTTCCCTCTGTATTCATAGAGAGCAGTGAAGGGGGTTGGGATTTAACCTATTTCTCCATGTCAAGTTGCTCTTCTCTCAAGCTGGTGTCTGGAATGAGAAACAGTAATTGGATTCTTACTTTCTTATTTTCTTTGTTTTGTTTTTAGGCCTCACCCAGCAATACTCAGGGTTTACTCGTGGCTCTATATTTAGGAATTACTCTTGGCAGTGCTTGGGAAACCATATAGGAGCCCAGGTATTAAAACTGGGTTAACTGTGTGCAAGGCAAACTATACTATTTCTCCAGGTCCAGTATTCCTATTTTTCTCATGTTGTCTTATAAATAAGCAGGGGGGAATTAGTGAAGATGAAGGGTAATTCTTTATATCAAAAAATGAAATTTCTCAACCCCAGGGACTCTGGCCCAGATGTCAGGAAGGAACGATTATAGCTCGCAGATAATTATCACTGTTCAAAGCTGAGAAGCAATACTATTCTCCAGCTGTAGGAAAGGAAAGGGTCTCATTCAACTTCATGGCTTCTTTAAGACATGCAAAGACACATATCTCTTTGGAAGAGCCAGGACTGTTTCCTCTTCCTTCGAATCTTTCCTAGTTGGATTCAGTTTTTAACAATCAGGTCAAGAAGGACTTTCTTTCTCTATCACCTGACCTCTTGAAGGATTTATCTCCTTTTCAGTCCCTCTGATGGACAAAGTGGGCACCAGGTTTCAAACATTTTCTAAGGTAGCTGTCTGTCACTACCTTTCAGTTATGTCATGTGTAAACCACTTTATTAGAGTTCTATTTCCTGAGGGAAAATAAATCTTTCCAGTTACTGACTGCCATAGTAATCTCTATACCTTTCTAGATTTAAAAAAACATATGGTATGGATATGGCAGGGACTAATATTCTGTTCTCGATCCAAATATTCTCTCTGACTTTCCCTGAAGACACTCAAAATTTCTACCAGTAAGCATCAAGAGATTTTTAAATCTAAAGCACCAATACTGATTAAGAGAGAATATAACGGAATCAAAACACCTTTCCTGTTACTCATAGATCTCTTGTGTAGAAGACACACTGCAGGTAACCACAGGAGGTGGTGGGAGTAAAATTAAACCTTAAAATTAAAATTAAAGCAAATTGACCTTTGCTTTATGTAGCCTTCACTCAGTAAGGGGCTCTCCTAACCTCGGCATTGATGGGCTATATGGTAGAATTACATATTATGCTTCCTTGTGCTAGGAATGGGGGTTAGAACCATTTTTTTTTCTGGAAATTGTGGCAAGAGGTAATGTACTCCAGACTGAAATATTAAAGTTTTAGTATGAGACTGGAGACCCCCAGACCTTTCTTGCTTATTCATGGTGACCAGTCATATGCCCATATGGTGGCAGTTCTGTTAAACTGACCCTCTAGTGGCTACTCTGGAGCAGAGCCACTTAGTTCATGGACAAGGAGCATGAAAGAGACAAAATTCTTTTATTATTGAAAAACTTGAGGCTGGGGGTCATTTGATGCTACAACATAACCAAGTTTACTGGTACTGTACAAGAAGTTTGAAGAATAAAAATAAGTTGATGAGTAATATATGGGAGAAAATTGTAAGGCACAGTGTCCTCAATGTGTAGGTTATCAGTGAAGGTCCAAGAGAAGAAGTACAAACTGAAACTAGCATAGTTGAGAACTATAATTCAGATAAAAGCATTTAAGTATCAAATTACAGATGGGTAGAGAGGTAACATTCATAGTCATAGACAATAATTCAAGTTGAATCATAACTAGTTTACTCAGTACATGCTGCTGTTTTTAGCCATGTTTACCATGCACTGGTTACATGGGAAGTAATTCATAAGCATTATTGCCATGAACCATCATAATATACCTGGGGGCTAATTACTGTCACCAACCCAGTACTATAGTTGAAATTCATGTTCAAGGGTCTACAGCAAGTTGATAGCAATGCAAGAACTAAATTCCAGACTGAGTCCATGCTCTCAACTGTGATTGTTCTGTTTCTGAAAACAAGCACCTGTTCAATGGAAAGAAATGAAGGTTTATAGGTCTCTGTTTATTAGTATACCCATTAATGCAACTATTTCCCTGACACTGAGCAGGAAGCACGCTTTTTGAGGAGGAATCTAAGAAAGAAACTCTAATACAGAAAGTGTGAGTAGAAGTCATGCACAGAGGCAATCTATGATCTATGAGGGGTTGCTACATGTCTTTAGATTGCAAAGTTGTGGTTGACCCTGTTTTTTCAAGATATTCCCAAGGAATGTGAATTCTAGAATTCTAAAAGAGACACCTCCAACTCCATGCATCATAAAATATAAAACATTTTTTGTTACCAATCCTTACTTTCCGTGGTCCTCCCATAAGTTTTAATACTATCTACCTATACATATGTTTGGTTCATAAATTTCCACGAGATATTTGACCTATGAGACATTTAACATGGTTTGGGGTTCAAAATCAGTCAGAAATAGTTTCCAGCTACAATTTTGAATTGATGCCAGTCAGACTGATAGAGCTTTTCATCTGAGCTTCCTCATTTACTCAGAATAAGTCACCACCATCACTTCTGCCTCCACAACTTGGTTTATTATCTAATCTTACCTGGTTTGAATAATCAGCACCTAAAACCTAAATCACCTCAGCACTTAAAACACCTTTTTGTCTATATTTGGCAGTACTCCTGGCTCTGTTCTGAACTCAGGGAACCATATGTGGTGCCAGAGATCAAACCTGAGTTGGCTACATGCAAGACAAGTGTCCTATCTACTGTTCTAGCTCTACAACTGTATTATCTTTTTAGCTACTATTTTTAAATGCACTTATGGTTTACAACGCTATCAGAATTTCAGGCATTATTTTTAAGGCTACACTTATAACAAGATTACTACTCCACAGTTTCCTCCTAGCTAAGCCATCTTGGCCAAGTCACTTAAACAATCAACACCTCCATTTCTCATCCACAGAACGGAAAGATAGCCATGGCGTCCATGCACACTTACTGAGGGTAAATAGCACATAAACGAACACAGATGGACTATAATATGGCGTTTTAATCTGCAAGTCTCGCTCTTCTTCATTTTCAAGCCTCACTGGAATCATTTTTATTTCTTTTTTCCATTTATGAAATCTGTTTCTTCTTCCTCTGCTGATTTCTTATTCTAAGAACTGTCTAATTCTAGACTCTCTGCACCCTTGGAAGAGTGACTGAGGTACGTTTCTCAGGAAGGTTTTGACCCAGAAAAAAAAAAAAAGGCTTGCTGGGGAAACCGGGGCTACCCAGCTCCTTCTGAGCCTGCTCGGCATTCCTACGCGCTCCAAAGCCTTATCAAGTTGCAGGGAATTCGGTAGCGCTAATCAAACATTTGCTGTGCACCACCTGGAACTGTTGTGTACTTTAAGATAATGTCTGGCTTCAGATTGGCTGCCGGTGATTAGAGTAGTAAATTAGCCCCACTTCGAGGTTGCAGGTTTTCTTGGCCCACTTAGCTCGGAGGAGCAAATTTCAACATGCAGATGTTTGCGAGCTAGCTTTTCTTTCCCCCATTGGAGGACGACAATCGCCACATTCTGGTGTCCCCTGCCACCCAATTATTCCCATTTTGCTGCTGTTCTTTAGCTCAGTGACAGCGAAAGATAGGTGACACCAGGCCATCGTTGTCAAAAGGTACCAGCCTACTGGCACCCCACACTCAACCTTCAGACTAGTGAACCTCGGTTAAGGGCACATTCAAGTCTCTGGAATGCTTCACTTCCCTTAGGGCAACTGGTCACTTGGGTTTACACTCCTGTGGATGTCTCAGCACACACTGGTACCCAACCAACCCTTGGGGAGCCACAATACAGGTCATCCAAAGGGCACGCTTTTAGGGGCAGTTGGCTGCATGCCAGCCGGTAGAGGGCAGCAGTGTCTAAGAGTCCAGCCCCCATCTTTCCATGCAGGCAGGCCAAGGCAGGTGGGGGTGACTTGGGGGCATCCCCTGCAGCCCCACAAAAATGGGATAATGTTTCCTTTATGAATTCTGAGAGCTGATTCTCATTAAGGAGCACAGAAAATCCTAGAGCCACAAAGCTTTTAGAGAGCAGAGGTCTGATCTATGGATCACTTTACAGCAGGAGAATTTGTTCATGAATTTTCAGGCTGGTCTAGGGAAGTCTCGGCACTGCTTCTCACTTTGAAGGTGACATCAGCTCCTGGGGGGTAATGGCAGCAGTTGAGAGAGAACCAGGATAGAGGGTTTCTGTGGCTCTCTCAAGTCTCAGGTCTCCCTTTACTGCAGTGGGTTACGTCTGGGTGGTTTAAGAATAAAATACAAAGGCAGCTCGCCTCAGTTTTCAAACAAATGCAATTTGCACCTGATCTCTGTTTCCTTGCGTTGTGGGTATCCTAGCATGCCTTGCATCTGAGAATAATTCTCTTCTCCCTCTACTCAACCCAGACTTTGCTGGGCTCTCTAAATTTGTTCATTTTCTGGGGATTTACACTTGATATTGGTCCTTCTCCTCAAATCCATCCTGCAAATGAATATCAGATTAACCTCCCTCATCCTTCTCACCTCACTTCACTGCCACAGGCCCCGTGAGGGGTTCATGAAGGAAAGAGGGAATGTAGATGGGTTTTGAAGTGGAGAAAATAAAAAATAGCTCTGAGGCAAAACTCCCAGAGCAGTCACCCAAAGATTTTTTTTTTTCTGATTGCACTCCTATCACATCTAGCTGTGAACATGGCTTAGCGTTTTGGAATTATGAAAGCTACTTGGGGAAAGATGAAGCCTGGGTGGAAGGATTCAATTAGATGGAGAGCATCCTGTGGGCATGAGCACTGGAGGTTGATGTGAGCTGGGGTGGAAGGGATGATGGTGGAAGGGATGTTGAGAAGCAAGCAAGATGGGAGAGTAGCAAGTGATTCGTCTATAGCAAAAGATGATTTAGGACCAGTAGAAGAGGCTTTTTTAAAGAACTGTTGCACTGGCTACTTGGTTTCACTGAATGAACACTCAACTCATTTCAACTCTTAGCTTCTGGGATGCAGGATCTGAAAGAACTTGCGTTCAGTTACCATATTTTCTTCTAATTGCTAAGCTCTTTAGTACATAGAGGATTTATTTTCTCTATATTTTCTAGACAAGCCACACAGAACCTTATATTCTGGTCCATATATAGACATTGCATGGGATTATGGGGAAATAATCATATGATTGTGTTTTGTTTTGTTTTATTTTATGTCTGGGGTCATACCTGACAATGCTTAAGGGTTACTCCTAGCTCTACATTCACAAATCACTTTTGGCAGGCTTAGGAGTCCATAGGGGATACTGAAGCTCAAACCCAGGTTGGCCACATGCAAAGCAACCATACTATCTTTCTATCACTCTGTATGTCCCCTCGGATATTTTTTTCCCTCACCAATCCATTTTGTGATCTTGGGCAGCTTACTTGCCCTCTCTAATTTGAAGTTTGTTTTTCTATCATGGGTTTTGGCATCTATCAAGAAAGGAAAATTAGAAGCACAGATGAAATCAGTCATATACTCTCAAGTTAGCATTGCTGATAGATCACAATTCATTATCCTACTGAGCAATACTCAGTTCTTTTCATTACCTTCCAAGCAGCCTTTATTAACCACATAGAATTTTTTTTCGTGAGATCAAAATGATCTGCTGTCACTGAATAGGCAATTTCAAATTTGTAGTTTTAAACTACACTCTTCTTCTGGCATACATTACACAGACTACCATGGCCACAGAACAAAGAGCTTGTTCTCTGCAACCAAAACATAACAGGAGTTTTTTTGTTGTTTGTTTTATGATCCTGATTTTTTTGAGTTATAAAATAAGAGCTTTGGTTAAAAATACATTCAATTTTTCCACATCTAACACTAAATGATCTTTTGATATGAAGAATACAATTATTTATTAACAAAATGAATGCCAAGCTTTGCTATATTACTGTTATATGAGAAGATGGATGACAATGCTAGATTTTGCCCTGCTATGAAGCTCTAACTTGTGGGAAAGATAGCCATTGCTTAACAAATGCAGGAAAATGTCTGACTTCATCCATAAAGAGAAATTTTCTTAAAAAGACTTCCTCAATTCCTTTCTTGAGTTAAATATGTATAGACAAGGGGCTGGAGGCATAGTATAGGATAGGACACTTGACATGCATGTGGCCCACCTGGGTTTTGATACCCTTCATCACATAGAGTTCCTTTAGCTCACTCAGGAGTAATTCCTGAGTATAGAGCCAGGAGTAACCCTTGAGCATCATTGGTGTGTTTTCCCTTGCCCAAAAAATTTCCCACAAAACTATAGGTAAGATTTCTCCTTCTAGGGAGTAATGTCCTTAGGAAAATCCAAGAACATTTATAGGTCATTGGTACTAAAGATCAGAGCTGGCCAAGTAGCTGTACATTTATTAATTGAAGAATTGAAGAATTGGCAAAGCATTGTCAAACCACTCTAGGATTCCTGACTGCTAACACTAAAAGTTTGTTTCTAGACAGGATAACTGAAACCCAAGGAGTCTAACAACTAATTTAATTTTGAGAAAGACAAAAGAAGAGCTTGACATCTGAAAGCTGGTCTGACACTCACTGAGGTCACATTATTCTCCTGTTGGACATAAACCATCTTAAAGAATACTAGCCACAGTCAAAGCCAACTCTGAGACCATGACAAAATGAGACCCATTAAGGCCATTTAATAATCTTGTTTAGGGGTCCAGGCGGTGGTGCTGGAGGTAAGGTGCTTGCGCTAACCTAGGACGGACCTCGGTTCGATCCCCCAGTTCCTCATATGTTCCCCCGTGCCTGCCAGGAGCGACTTCTGAGCGAATAGCCAGGAGTAACCCCTGAGCGTCACCGGGTGTGGCCCAAAAACCAAAAAAATAAAAAAATAAATAAAAAAAATTTTTGTTTAAATACAGACCAAAATGAGGCTACTTTACCACCCACAAATACTAACTCTATCTCTCTTTCTCTCTCATAAAAGGAGTAGCATATACATCTGCAGTCATAGATTGTTTTCTTATTGTAAGATTTATCAAGACATCTGGTCAGGCTGGGAATTTCTCCACATCCACGCCTGCCCACCAGGGCGGACTCCTAAGAACTGTGAGTCTTGTCTTTTCTTTGTGTTTCTTTGTCCTCTGCTGTCACCCGGACCTCTCGTGGGAGTGGACCAAACTGGTCCCCAAAAAGACTCGCTCTCCCAGAAGTCCATCCTAGGGCTGAAACACCCAGGAACATTCCATTAGACTGAAAACCGGCTATAG
>PVKC010014200.1:0-22321 GCA_004027635.1 Crocidura indochinensis
GTTTTTGGGTCACACCCGGCAGTGCTCAGGGGTTCCTCCTGGCTCCATGCTCAGAAATTGCTCCTGGCAGGCACGGGGGACCATATGGGGCACCGGGATTCGAACCGATGACCTTTTGCATGAAAGGCAAATGCCTTACCTCCATGCTATCTCCCAGGCCCCAAATCATATTATTTTTAAGTTGAAGTCACATGATTTAAATAGTTAATTTTGGTGTATAATATTATTGCATCAACATCAATAACCCTCTGATGCTGTCCTTTTTCTTTTCAGTGTGTCCTATCCTTCCCCAACCAGTTCCCTTTTCTTTCCCCCACTGGAAGCTCAGAATTCTAACCTTTATATTAATTATTTCCTTATTATAAATATGTTGCTAGAAAGTGAAACAATCTAAAAATAATAATAGTTGGTACAACATAATTAAAATAAATATTCAAAGATATGGATAATAAATAATGCTTTTTTGTATTGGGTAAAATGATATGTAATCAAGTAAGGATTAATTATTACAAGATATGGAATTATACCACATAAGTATGCAAGCGATGCTCAAATTTATTTATAATTTAGTGCATATTGACTATGTACATCAATAGTTATAAAACTAAATACAACTTCTATAGCAATAGAATGTGCTAAAAGTCAGTCACAATATGTATTATTTTATTAATGAATATAAACAAGCTATTTGGGATTTGTTTTTGTAAACAAAAGATTCAATTCTTTTTTTTTTTTTTTTTTTTGCAGGGGTTGGGCTACATCCAGTGACACTCTGGAGTTATTCCTTGCTCTGTGCTAAGAAATTACTCCTGGATTGGGGGGCCATATGGGATGCCAGATCTATCTTGGGCCAGCTGTATGCAAAGCAAACACCCTACTTCTGTGCTATTATTCTGGCCCCAAAAGATTCTATTCTTTACTTAGCAATATAAAACTTAGTTTGGGAACTTGTATTCACTGGGTAGAGTTATGCAAGCATTATTGTTAATTAAAATAGTAGCCTACTAGAAATCATGTAACTATTTGTCTAGTTAGTAGTTTGGAGCCATACCAAGTGATTTTTTGGAATTACTCTTAACTCTTTACTCAGGGATAATCCCTGGATGAGATCCATTGGAACAAGATGAAGTTAAAGGGCTGAAACCTGGGTTGGCAGCATGCAAGGCAAGTAATACCTTAAGTGTTGTACTGTCTCTCTGGACAATAGTTATTACTATTATGAACTATCCTCAAGCCTCTTCAATATATGTGATGCTATGCCTTCCCTATAACAGAGGTACTGATATATTTTCACTGAGTCCATTGGTCCCCTTCTCAGGTTTAACTCATCCTTCTCCCATTTTCTGCTAATTTTAATTCTTGGATCTGAATTCAAATATCTATTTGATACTATATATTTTAAGTTTTCAAAAGCATATCCTCAGAGTGTTGTTAGTGTGAACATGTAAAATGATTGAAAACCTCTACTACAGTTATTAAGAGAAAAAACCCAAGGAAGTTTTTGCTCAGCATTAGAAATAGACTGTGGAGTTTGATATCATGATAATGAGAGAAATGTACAGAAGCTGCTAATGTAACCAGACCTGGGGTACAAGTAAAGAGTAGCCATTATGTTTCCAATTGACATAGGTCCTGCCTATTCATTCCCTGTTCTCACACAGCTGAGCCCCCGGCCCTCAACAGAAAAGAACCAGGCAAAGAAGGGGAGTGAGCTGAAGTCTCTGGGCAGCTACCCTGATGCTGGTGCCCTCTTCCTTTCTTCTACAAAGGCACTTTATTCAAGACCCTTGGCCATTTAACCGGCTTCACCCTATAAAGGACACTAATCACATATGTATGTTTGCCTTTTTTTTTCTTTTTTTTTTTTTGCATCCCAATACCACTTTACTTTTTGGCTTTTGGAGTGTCCCCATCTTTTCAGATTCCTACAATAAGAACAAGAGAACAATACAATAAGAACAAGAGAACAGCTGCCCACAACTGGACTGTCCACATTAATTAGTTTTTCAAGTAGGACCTGACTTGAGAAATGATCTTTGTTCCATTACTCAGAACAGCAGCTGCAAGAAACTATCACCTCTCTGACTGTTCTTCACTGACAGATTATGTTGTCAGCTGGTTACAATTGATATCTCCCCCACTAATGAGTATTTCTAAACAAATAATAAAAGAAGAGTGTTGGTTTATTTGGATTCCATCCTATTAAGGATTTTGGATGGAAGTTATCCTTTAGATTGGTGCTTTATATCACCTATTATCCACCTTTGGATGTTGTCTTGTATTTGCTAATAAAGGCCTGGGATCTCAAGTGAAAAACACTTGTGGTTTTGGTTTTTCACTACTGAGCTATCCATTTCTTAGAAGCAGAAGACTTGTGTGTGAGAGCTCCTGAAACTTTATCCATTTAACAGTGTGTGGATTATTTCCTGTGTTGGAATTTGCTCCCAGACCAACATCTCTCCAATGCTCTGAATTTGGGCATAAGGTCCCTGCTTCAGAAGAGATGTAACTATTCTAAAATCTATCTTGATTTCCTTTGTTTTCTTTTTCTTCTCTCCCTTCTTCTGAGTTTTAGAAACCCACCCAGATTTGTTTAGGTACTCCCCTATGTTTAATTAACACAAGTACCCTCAACCACATCAATCCTGCCCTTCAGGTGAAACATCTTTGTTCTGTTAACATTAGCTAATAAAAGCATCAGGGAGGTACAGGAGGAATTGAATGGCTCATTTTTACCCAGGAGGCTGCTCAGCCCCCTCATCCTATGCTCTTTCAAGGTCAGATGAACTGCTATAACCAACAAACACATATGTAGGCAATTACTTATTTACTCATTATTTTGGGAGTTGGGTCACACAAGGGCATGTTCAATGCTTACTTGTGGCTCTACAGGGGTCCTCAAACTTTTTAAACAGGGCCCAGTTCACTGTCCCTCAGACCATTGGAGGGCCAGACTATAGTAAAAACAAAAATTACGAACAAATTCCTATGTACACTGCACACATCTTATTTTGATGTGAAGAAACAAAACAGGAACAAAACAAAATATGTGGTCTGTGGGCTGTAGTTTGAGGACCACTGCTCTACACTAAGGAATCACTCCTGGTGGGATCTGTAGACCATATGGGCTGTTAGAGATGGAACCAACTTCTGTCATGTGTAAGACAACCACCCTACCCACTGTACTATGGCTCCAACCACTCTAGGCCATTTGTCAATACTAAAATTCATTTGTATTTGAGTGCTGTTGAAATTATAATCATCATAAAGTAAAGAATTATAAAACATTAATTATGTAACTTAAGTAGGTTACAATTGAGGTTAAAAAAGATCAATATGATGATTTATTTTGATATTTATACTGCCAACTATACTGTTTAAAATTTTTCCTTAGGGGGCTGAATTGATAGAGCAGTGCTTTTGCCTTGCACATGGCTGACCCAGGACATACCTCACCTCAATTAGATCCCAGATGTCCCATATGATCTCCCATGCCAAAGCAATTTCTGAGCCAGAAGTAACCCCTGAACATCACCCCTCAAAAAAGCAGCACAAACAATATTAATTTAATATTTAAATTAAAAATACCCTGCTCTGAGTAAAATAAGCTAAATAATTCAGTAAAATTAGTAAAAAAGCATTCACAGTAAGTTCTTTTACAGAAAGTTACAGAAAATGTAGGCTAATCTATATTGAAAGCTAGCAGACTGAATCAGTAAAGGGGAAAGTGGTTGGGGCGATAAAGATGCAATAGAAAAAAGACTTGGTTTGATGGATATGTTCTCGATTTTGGAAACATTTTGAAGTTATCCATATGGAAAACTTATCAATTGTACACTTTAAATATTATAGATATCAGCACATTGTGTTTAAGCATTTAATTTAAATGAAATATAGAAGAGCTCTAGTACTTTATACAGCACTAAAACTGCAGTATTGTTATTACATGAAAAATTGGACATGGCCTAAATTCTAGATGGTATCTGCATCAGTACTAATTTTGAGAAAGCACATTTCATTTGTCATAGTTTAATGATATTATACAGATAAAAAGAATAACCATAAATTTTTCTGGGGTGTTCCATCTTGATTTTTTTCCTGGTTTTCCATTTAATTGTCTGCTGTGTATTATATCCCAAGCAGTTTTAATTCTCTAAATAGTAAGTTATTTTTACTTAGTGTATGCATTTCCAGTTTCATGGCTGAGAGTTGACTATTTCTTTAATAGTGACATTATCTAAAATAAGGATTTTTAAATGCCTTAGGGAAGTGAGAAATATACTGATTTGTTGATTCCTTGCTCTAAAGATTTGTGAAAATTCTTGCAGAGTTCTTATGTTCCCTACTATTTTGCATTACTAAAAACTTTCTACTTAAATCTACTCTGCTTAACATCAAGAGCTGTGCTTTTGATTGGCATGTGGACTCGCTAGGCTCTGCTACTAAAAACACAAAATTACTAAAGCAAGAACTTGTCTGGAGTATCTCCTGCCTAAGTCTCCTGCTTATATTTTTGAAATCTTAGGTTTGTTCAATTGTCTTTTTCATCAAAAATAGAATTAAGAGAACAGCACAAATTTGACTCTGCTATTGACTTGCACTCCTATCTTAAACCATAAATTCTAAACTTATTATTTGAGAAAGCAATCTTCACATTTGATTTATGATGATGTTAACAATATGACTACATTTTTGCAGTCAGCACAACACAGTTCAAATTGTATTTATTGCCATTCATGTAATCACAACATGAAGGTAGGCCAATTGCAGTTTATTGAATTCTTAAATGATACAGAAAATGAAGTGATCAAAATATTGTTTGGGTTGTTGTTAATCTAACTGAGAAAAAAGGGCTACTGTATATTATTGAACTTCCACATAAGAAAGTATTGCTGAACACTCACAAAGACAAAGAGATAACAGAGAATTAGAGTGCAGACAATTAAACACACCTACTGATAATAAATTTGCTCCCAAGTAGTTCTAAGTAGCTTTTTTCTTTAGTCCCATTAATAGTTATTTTCTGGTCAGGTGCACTATTGATCGATTTGCACTGAAGCCATTTCTTCCTCATTAGCTTTCCAAACTTTTCTTTGCCTCAATTTTCTCCCATACAAAAGCATCTGAAGATTATAGAAGACTTGTTGCCTAGCAACAATCTCATTTTTCAAACCGTAATGGCTGAGTACACAATGTCACCTTTCTTGGGGGAGAAGTTCAATGTTTTCTTATCTTCATGTTTACTCCTTTTAATTAAATAATATATTTAGTTATTTTTCTTTGTATTTTCCTGATGCAATGAGGAAGAGATTCAGTTATCATATCTGTACATAACTGTATTGAGACAGAATAGTGGCTAATATATTTTACAAACATACTCAGAAATTTATTTCATGGTTAAAAATACTAGCAAGAAAAATTACTGATCTTTTTTATTTACAAAAATATCTTCCCATATGAAGTGATTATTTTTGGCACTTTATTTTCTAACAATAACCGATATCTGATATTATCTTCCAGAATGAGAGGATTATTTTTTGTTTTGTATTTTTTGTTGGAAGGCCAGACCTGTCATTGCTCAGAGGTTATTCCTGACACTTAGCTCAGGAATCACTCCTTGTGGGTCTTGGGGGCCATACTGTATGCTGGGGATTGAACCTGGTTCAAGTCAATTGCAAAGTAAGTGCTCTCTCCTCTTTACTAAAAGAATACATTTTAATATGAACAAATTTTATATAGTAGATTCCTATAATGATAGGATGTTCTTGCTTTCAGTTATTTTTACACCCACTATTTACATTGTAACATTTTATGTCGAAATTTTGTGTATAGTTCTTAAATATTATTTATAGAACTACATAAAGATAATTATATATAATGTTTTATGACCTAATATGCTGTACAATTCAATACAGAAGTGGCATGTTGAAGTAAAATAAAAATATAGGTGGAGAAACATAGACAGATATTTTAAGAAAATAAAATATATTATCATTTAGAAAATATAGTATGTATCATTGAAGGTATATGCAAAAATGCAGTCACAATGTTTGCACCTGACAAGCTCCATAGATTTACTTTGTTCTTAAAGAGATGCAAACCAAGCCATGGAAAATTGTGGGTACATCAGTCATACAACCGAAAGCTGGCAATCTTGAGAGAAAAGAATAGACCCAGTCCTTGGCTTAATGAAGCTAAGCTGCCTCCAATCATGACCCACAATCACCACTTAGCCAATGGCACTAATTCAACAATTCTATATGGCTTTCATAGACACCTATCTGACAAAAACTCGAGGTATACCAGTACTTGGGCTGATATAACCAGGACTTTTATTGAAATGTCTGTGGGCACCCTCCCCCTGCCTATTTGTACTTCTGGAGACCTGGCAGCTGAAAACATTCCCCACAAAAGATGCACTATCATCAATAGTGCTTAGAATTTCTGAGAAACATGGTTGCATGACAAACCAATTTTTATTAATAATGTCATTTCTGTAGGAGCATAACAATTTAGATGCCAATGTATATCTGAAGACCCCGATGTTCAGAAACAAATTAAGTAACAGAATGGTTAACTAGGAACTAGAACTTATTAAACCTTTTGCCAGTGATTCATGATTTCATTGAAAATAAAAATAAATTTCTTGGGGCCGTCGAGGTGGCGCTAGAGGTAAGGTGTCTGCCTTGCAAGCGCTAGCCAAGGAAGGACTGCGGTTCGATCCACCGGTGTCCCATATGGTCCCCCCAAGCCAGGGGCAATTTCTGAGTGTTTAGCCAGGAATAACCCCTGAGCATCAAACGGGTGTAGCCCAAAAAACCAAAAATAATATTTCATATATGTGCTTGTCACTGTACATTTTTATTACTTATTATTACTTGCTAGTTATATTAAATCATTAAGGATGCTATTATAATTAAAGAAAACCAGGGAAGACTTCTTAATAATTGCATTATCATATGTTAAATAATTATGTAAAATGTATATTTAATATTTTGCTCTTTGTTTTTTTTTCAGACATATTTTTTATTTAAACATTTTGATTTCATATATGATTGTGATTAGGTTTCAGTCATGTAAAGAACACCCCTTCACCAGTGTAACATTCCCACCATCAATGTCCCGAGTCTCCCTCCTTCCCACCCCACCCCCACCTGTATACTAGACAGGCTTTCCAGTTCCCTCAGTCATTCACATGCTTATGGTAGTTTTCTGTGTAGTTATTTTATAACTGCACTCACCACTCTTTGTGGTGAGCTTCATGAAGTGAGCTGGAAGTTCCAGCCCCCCTCTCATTGTCTCTGAGGATTGTTGCTAAAATGACTTTTATTTTCTTTAAAATCCATAGATGAGTGAGACTATTCTACGTCTCTCTCTCTCTCTCTCTCTCTCTCTCTCTCTTTCTCTCTTTCTCTCTGACTTACTTCACTCAGCATGGTAGATTCCACATACATCCATGTATAGGAAAAATTCATGACTTCATCTCTCCTGACAGCTGCATAATATTACATTGTGTATATGTACCACAGTTTCTTTAGCCATTTGTCTGTTGAAGGGCATCTTGGTTGTTTCCAGATCCTGGCTATTGTGAATAGTGCTCCAATAAATATAGGTGTGAGGAAGGGGTTTTTGTACTGAATCTTTGTGTTCTTAGGGTATATCCCTAGGAGTGGAATAGCTGGGTCGAATGGGAGCTCAATTTCCAGATTTTGGAGAAATCTCCACATTGCTTTCCATAGAGGTTGGACTAGACAGCATTCCCACCAGCAATGGATAAGAGTTCCTTTCTCTCCACATCCCCGCCAGCACTGATTATTCTCATTCTTTGCGATGTGCACCAATCTGATAATCCATATTAAATATGAAAAGGGGGAGATCACGACAGATATTGCAGAGATCCAAAGGGTAATCAGAGACTACTTTGAGAAACTTTATGCTACTATACATGAGAACCTAGAAGAAATGGAAAAATTCTTGGACACATATAACCTTCCACAATTAAGTAATGAGGATGTAGAATATCGTAACACCCCCATCACCATTGAGGAAATTTAAAGTGTAATCAAATATCTGCCCAAAAAGAAAAGCCCAGGTCCAGATGGATTCCCTAATGAATTTTTTCAAATCTTTCAAGAGGAGCTACTACCAATTATAGCCAGGCTCTTCCATGAAATTGAAAAAAATGGGAACAGTCCAAAAAGCTTTTATGAAGCCAAAGTCACCTTGATACCAAAACCGGACAGAGATCCTGCCAAAAAAGAAAATTACAGACCAATATCCCTGATAAACGCTGATGCAAAGATCTTAAACAAAATCCTGGCAAATAGGATCCAATGCATCATCAAGGAGATCATACACTACGATCAAGTAGGTTTCATCCCAGGAAAGCAAGGATGGTTTAACATCCGTAAATCTATCAACATAACACAAAGCATCAACAACAAGAAAAATAAAATCACATGATCATATCAATAGATGCAGAAAAAGCATTTGATAAGATCCAACACCATTCTTGATCAAAACTCTCAGCAGATGGGAATGGAAGGAACCTTTCTCAATCTACTTGAAGCCATCTACCACAAACCAATGGCAAATATTATCCTCAATGGAGAAAAACTAAAAGCCTTTCCTCTAAATTCTGGTACAAGACAAGGCTGTCCACTCTCACCACTCCTCTTCAACATAGTACTGGAAGTTCTTGCATAGCGATCAGACAAGGAAAAGATATCAAGGGAATCCATATAGGAAAGGAAGAAGTCAAGCTCTCACTGTTTGCAGATGACATGATACTCTACTTAGAAAACCCTAAAGACTCTACCAAAAAGCTTCTAGAAACAATAGACTCATATAGCAAGGTGGCAGGCTACAAAATTAACACACAGAAATCAATGGTCTTGTTATACACCAATAATGATAGGGAAGAGAATGAAGTCAAGAAGGCAATCCCATTCAAAATATTGACACACAAACTCAAATATCTTGGAGTCAACTTGACCAGAGCTGTGAAGGACCTATACAAAGAAAACTATAAAGCCCTGCTCCAAGAAATAAGAGAGGACACACGGAAATGGAAACACATACCCTGGTCATGGATTGGCAGGATTAACATAATTACAATGGCAATACTCCCCAAAGCACTATACAGATTTAATGCTATCCGCTTAAAAATACCCATGACATTCTTCAAAGAAGTGGATCAAACACTTATGAAGTTCATCTGGAACAAATAACACCCTCAAATTGCTAAAGAGCTCCTAGGGAAAAAGGAAAATGGGAGTCATTATTCTCCCCAACTTTAAACTGTACTACAAAGCAATAGTTATCAAAACAGCATGGTATTGGAATAAAAACAGACCCTCACATCAGTGGAATAGGCTTGAGTTCTCAGACATTGTCCTCCATACATACAATTACCTACTTTTTGACAAAGGAGTAAGAAATCCTAAGTGGAGCAGGGAGGGTCTCTTCAACAAGTGATGCTGGCAGAATTGGTTAACCACTTGCAAAAAAGTGAACATAGACCCCCAGTTAACATCATATATGAAGGTTAAATCCAAATAGATTAAAGACCTTGATATCAGACCTGATACCATAAGGTATATAGAACAACACGTCGGTAAAACACTCCATGACATTGAAACGAAAGACATCTTCAAGGAGGAAACAGTACTATCCAAACAATTGGAAGCAGAAATCAACAGATGGGAATACATTAAACTGAGAATCTTCTGCACCTCAAAAGAAATAGTGCCCAGGATACAAGAGTCACCCACCGAGTGGGAGAAACTATTCACCCAACACCCATCAGACAAGGGGCTAATATCCAAAATATACAGGGCACTGACAGAACTTTACAAGAAAAAAAAATCTAACCCCATCAAAAAGTGGGGAGAAGAAATGAACAGACCTTTTGATAAAAAAGAAATACAAATGGCCAAAAGGCACATTAAAAAATGCTCCTCATCACTAATCATCAGGGAGATGCAAATCAAAACAACGATGAGACACCTCCTCATATTTTGCTCTTTGAAGGTAGAGATGGGACCAAGTATCTGATTGACTATCCTAATTGTTATAATATGTGATAATATTTTACCTTACATTGCAAACAATGATTTTTAGTAAATTTAAAATCCTTAAGGTGAGTTTATATGTCTTGTGTTGTCCAAGTGAATTCATCTTAATTACAAAGTCTCTCAAAAATGGGGGTCGGCGAGCTGGTGCTAGAGGTAAGGTCTCTGCCTTGCAAGCGCTTGTCAAGGAAGGACCACGGTTTGATCCCCCAGTGTCCCATATGGTCACCCTAAGCCAGGGGCAATTTCTGAGCACTTAGCCAGGAGTAAACCCTGAGCATCAAACGGGTATTGTCAAAAAACAAAAACAAAAAAAAGTTTCTTAAAAATGTATAACCCAAATAAAAACAGTTTGTAAAAGACAAGCTATATTTCTGGCATTTCATTGACTAAAGATCTATAAATCACATTATATGCAGTGACTGTTTGGATACTTCTTTTGATTTTGACCATAAAATTTACCATAAGTATATCTATCTATACAGTTATATAGCCTATTATAAATCAGTCATATTAGATGAAAATTAAGATGTCAAAAGAGGGGTTAGCACAGCGGTAGGACATTTGCCAAGCACACAGCTGACCCAGGATGAACAACTCTGGTTTGATTCTGTCATCCCATATAGTCCCTTAAGCCAGGAGCTATTTCTGAGCGCAGAGCCAGGAGAAACCCCTGTGAACCATTGGGTGTGGCCCCAAAACAAACAAACAAAAAGATGTTAAAATAGTTGGATTTCTTTACGATTCATAAAGGAATATTTATTGTGTTATCTTTTCCAAAAGTTTCTTTGTATTTTTGACTATTGATACTTCCACAATCTTCAAACTAATAAGTTTTGTATTTTTATATATCTGTGCATCTCCCATTTTTATTTACAAAGACCTTGGTAATCACACTGAGATCACCTATTAACCTACTGATCACTTTTATCTATTTAGGCAAACTTAATTTCTCCTTTTATTCTTTCAACATTATATGTTAACAAGATCTTGTATTTATGGCGTTTTTTTTTCTTTCTTTTTAAGAAAGACAATAGTTTTCTGACTTTCATTCTGAGAAGGAAATATATTTTCTCTTAGACAGCTTCCAGAAAGACCTCTGTTCTGCTAGTCCCCTTTTTTGAGCCATAATAAGGCAGTACATATTGTTGATTTTGCCATGGAAATTGAGGCAATAACATTGTTTAAATGAGCAACTAGCAATATTTAAGACATTTCTGTACAATATAAATAGAAAGCTAATGCAGGTATATATACCAATTGAATTAATTCAGTATTGTATGTGTGGAAATGTACATATTTTTAGATTATTTTATTTTATCAAGTGCTAAAGTTATTCTTCAAAGAGAAAAAACAATAAAATGTTCCTTAAAATTGTAAGAAATTATCAAATTTTGTTTAAATAGTTGAAACAGAATAGAATTCTGAAGAAATGGCAAATATCTTGTCTGACTTTTACCAGTCCATGAAGAAACTTATACCAGTATTTGGGAGACTCAGTTAAAAAGTATGACAGTTTTGGGACCAGAACTGTGGAGCAACATGTAAAGCATCTACCTTGCCATGCTAGCCTAGGATGGATTGTGGTTCGATCCCCGACATCCCATATGGTCCCCCAAACCAGGGGCAATTTTTGAGCGCATAGTCAGGAGTAACCCCTGAGTATCACCGGGTGTGGCCTCTTCCTTCCAAAAAGTATGACAGCTTTAAAATAATAAAGTCTATCTATGAAGCTAAATGCTAATTCCACTTTTAATGATGGAGTGTGCCAGAATTCATTTTTATCTTACACAAGAAAGTTAAAAAATAAATGATTAAAGAATGTACTATTTATTGTCAGATTGTATAATTTAAACTTACATTGTATATTGGTTATTATTGATGACTAATCTCCATTATAATATCAATATCCTTTTTTGTATTGTTGCAAATTGTTTTCAAGAATAAATACTTCAAGTATTTAATTTCTTAAATTTCTTTGTGTTACAGCTTTAATTTATTTTTATGCAGGGATGCATTTTATTATTTTTATTTTTAGCATAAAATTAATTCAAACATTTCCAGAAAATTACACTCAATTTGCCAATCACACTGGGAAGATCATGTTTTTAAATGGGAATTAATATACATTATATTTTATTAATATATCCTACATAATACTATTGCATATGTAATTATATTATAATATTTATTATATATTAGTTAATTATATATGAATATATGTTACATACCTGTATGCATTCCTTAAGTAGCAATATTAAGGTGAAATAAAACAATTACTTTGTCTTCATGCTTAAACTAATTTTATATTTTATTACTTTTTTATTTCAAGAGAGTTGTAAATTTTGAAAAAGCCTTAGAGAATACAATGATATAGATTATTAAATTAGCTAAATGTATGAAAATTTGATATTCAATCATAAAACAATAATTTCATGCCTTTCATTTTCTATTTCTTTACTAAAATATGCTTCTTGTTAGTTCACTCAGTAAATATTATGTTTACAATTGTGGAATATTTATTACACTAGATTATGTTCAACATACTTCTTTTTTTGTTTTTTTATTGTTTTTGTTTTTTTTTTGTTTTTGGGTCACACCCGGCAGCGCTCAGGGGTTACTCCTGGCTCCGTGCTCAGAAATTGCTCCTGGCAGGCACGGGGGACCATATGGGGCACTGGGATTCGAACCGATGACCTTTTGCATGGAAGGCAAACGCCTTACCTCCATGCTATCTCCCGGGCCCTCCTTGTTTTTTTTAATATACTTCTATTGAATATTGACTAATCATAAGAAAAACTATTTTCTCTCTCAAAATCAAACATAAAAATAAGAAAAATATTAGTCTAAAGATTTTGTTACAGAATCTAGATTTGTTTGGGATAATAACTCAGGCTACATCCGGCTTATTTCTGGGTCTGTGTTCAAAGATCAATTTTGGTGGGGGTTGGGGGACTTGATATATTTTTTATGGAAATAGACACTGAAAGACTGCATGCAAAGCAAGTGCCTTATCCCCATAGAATCTCTCCAATTTTTTTTTTATTTTTTAACAAAGGTAACATGCAAAATTTTCAACTTTCTATCCTACTTTTACTGTGTGATTAGTACTATCACTCATTATTACCAAGAATAAATTAAGAGACAAATAAATGTATATAAAATTAGTTAATGAATAACAGATTTAGTGTTTTATGGCCTTTGTCTAAAGAATATATAGTTATATTTGTTTGTTTTGTATGTTTTTTTTGGGGGGGTCACACCCTGCAGTCCCTGGGGGTTACTTCTGGCTTGGTGCTCAGAAATCGCTCCTGGCAGGCTACAGTGACCATATGGATGCCCGGATTTGAACCAGCGTCCATCTGCATGCCAGGCAAACGCCCTACTGCTGTGCTATCTCTCCAACCCCTATAGTTATATTATAAATACAAAATTAATTATAGTATCATATTTTAATTTGTACATGCTAAAACTAAACAGTTTATCATTAAAACAATAATTCTATAAAATTGTTCTGATAATCTTAACTGTAAAATTTTTGTATATTACATTTAAATTATTTCATATTTTCTTTTAATTTATATGCTTATTTTTAGGTTAGGGGGTAACACTCAGTGGTGCTCAGGGTTTAATTCTGGCTGTGCACTTGGGAGTCACTGGGCTGGGCTCAGGAGAACATATATGGTTTCTAGGATATACTTGGATTTTTCTTTTTCTTTTTCTTTCCTTTTTTTTTTTTTTTTTTTGGTTTTTCGGCCACATCCATTTGATGCTCAGGGGTTACTTCTGGCTAAGCGCTCAGAAATTGCTCCTGGCTTGGGGGGGACCATATGGGACGCCGGGGGATCGAACCGTGTTTTCCTTGGCTAGCACTTACAAGGCAGACACCTTACCTCTAGCGCCACCTTGCCAGCCCCCAAAAAGTATCCTTTTGTGGGGGAGGTCACACCTGGTGATGTTCAGGAGTTACTTCTGGCTCTATGCTCAGAAATCACCCCTGGTAGGCTCAGGGGACCATATGGAATGCCAGGAATCAAACCACCATTGGTCCTGGGTCGGCTGTGTGCAAGGCAAACGCCCTACCGCTATGCTATCTCTCTTGGTCAGCTACATCCAAGGGATATGCCATAACCACTGTGATATCACTTTGGCTCCAATATTTTTATTTTTATGAAGAAAGTGTTTTGTGAACACAGAAGATACTTATATGCAATTAACTCTTTTTTACTATCTGTATATTTCTTTTTTTGGGGGGGGGGGTCACACCCGGCAGAGCTCAGTGGCTCCATGCTCAGAAATTGCTCCTGGCAGGCAAGGGGATCATATGGGGCACCGGGATTTGAATCGATGACCTTTTGCATGAAAGACAAACGCCTTACCTCCATGCTATCTCCCGGGCCCTACTATCTGTATATTTCTTAAGGGCATATGAAATAAGTTATGCGAAAACATATAAATTCTTAGGATATAACAATAAGATATATGATTATACACTATTATGCTATAAGTGTGCCTTGGTTATTTAGCATAGGTCTGGGTAAATATTAATATATTAGTCATAATGGATACTATTAATCATAATACTTTAAACCAATCTTATATCAATAGAAAATTCAAAGCGAATAATGAATTAAAATTGTTTGAAATATTTGAGTACCTGTTGTATTAAAAGTTAGCAGACATTATTCCTTTAATTATCATTAAATGAAGCAGATAGGATATATGATTTAATATATACAGTATAAGTCCCTTATTCAATAATATTTTACTCGTGAATTTAGTTATTTGCATTAAACTGTGGTCTGGAAATCTTACAAAGATAAATACTTAGATATCATCATCACATAATATACAATACAGTTTTCTAATTACTATATTTTATTATTCATTGTTTATTTTTTCTTTTTCTGCTTATTCTCTTTCCACTTACCATAATATTATCTCATGAACATCTTTGAATATGGTCTTCAAGAAAGGGGAAAACAGCTATGAGTATCAGTCGCACCTTATGTTAGTATATATACTTCTGTATATATTGCTATTTTGTTCCGGGGTATTATTGAATGAACTATACTACTTAGCTATTATTTTCATAAATGAAATTACTACTATTACAGGTAAGTTCTTATAATCATGTATCTGCTTATGTACGAACTGTACATTTATAGTGTATGTGATGTGCAATGAACTATGAATTATAAGAGTTTACTTATAGGTGAAAATTATTACCTATTTAAGAAACTGTACTGTGGATGCTCACAATGAATAGGTTTAGAGCTGCAATTATAGAATTTGAGCATACATTAGTTAAATTTCAATTACAGGCCTGTAAGTATCTAATAGCACCAATTTGCACAAAGCATAGTTTAACAATAAGCACTAAATAAAATAAGTTAAGAATTTAAAAAATCAATGTATTTTTAAATCATAAGCTACTGTGTAGAACTTAGGTCATTAAAAATTATAAGAAATCCTTCTCTTTGAGGTTTTTTTGTTTGTTTGTTTGTTTTTTGGTGTTTGGGCCACACCCAGTGACGCTCAGGGGTTACTCCTGGCTATGCGCTCAGAAGTCGCTCTTGGCTTGGGGTACCATATGGGAAACTGGGGATCGAACCTCGGTCCGTCCTAGGCTAGCACAGGCAAGGCAGGCACCTTACCTCCAGCGCCACTGTCCGGTCCCCAAGAAATCCTTCTTTTTGAATAACTTTAGAAAATAATTACAAACATATATATTAAAAAGTAAATAGCTTGTATCATACAAATTTCAATTACAGGGAAAATGCAACTAATCTTGTAAAACAACGTAGGACAGCATAAACTATAAAGTCCATAGTAATGAAGAGAGATTTATGTATTCCAAAGTTAATGTTTTACAAATTAATTTGATCAAAGAAACTTATTGTATAATTGGCATAACTAAACAACAAGATAATTTACTGAAAATAAATATGCAATTATTTAAAGAAAAAACTCAGTGAATTTAAAGAAAATATATATAATAGTAAAATCATACTAGAAAAATTACATTAAATATTTTAAAACTTAGATTAACATAATTTTAATTATGTTAATTAAATTTTAATTTCCATTAATGTGTACAAGTTGAAAAACAAAGTCATATATTGCTCATTTTGTGGCAGAGCTAATTATAAATTTTTTAAATTTATATTCATTTATTTAAACTTAGGTAATTTCAATTCCTCATGAATAGGTTGCTTTTATATATAAATGTATTCTTTATATTTTATATATACATATGTGTATATACTTGATATATAAATATGTTTATATATTTATATAAATATAATATATATACAAACACACATTGAGAAAACATAAATAGAACCCTCCAAAACATTGGCATCAAGGATACCTTCAATGATCTGATTCAAATAGCAACGCAAACAAACAAAAAAACAAAAACAAAAAAACCAAAGCTATATTAAACTTAAACACATATTACATGGCAAAAATGCAGACTAAAATAAAAATGACTCCATGTAGTATGGGATAAACATTTGTAGACCATTTATCAAAGAACTAATTACCTAAATGTTTAAAATGTATAAAACATTCAGAAAGTTAACACTTTCAAAAATGAGGGATGGGCATATGTATGACCAATAGGTATATGGAATATTTTTCCAAGCCACTAATTATCAGGAAAATGCAAATTAAAAGAACTATCTGATCACCTTACACCAGTGTGATTAGAAAACATCATAAACAAAAATGTCTATGACCAGTTTTAGTAGAGATACAGTGTAAAACAAACCCCCTTTCACTTTTGGTGGGAATATTATCTGGCTCAATTCTTTTGAAAAAATGAAATGGTGTTCCTCACACGGACTGTATAGAAAAAGGAGGTACAGTAAACGCACCCTATATACACTTCAACCCAGACCCTTACCTGGTCTGGATTGGAAATTGGGGACAAAAAAAAAAAAAAAAAGAAAAAATGAAATGGACACTGTCAAACAGTAACAAACAAACCCTAAGTGTAGATGGTCCAAATGACCCAGATATCCCACTTATTAGGATAAATAGTCTCAAAACACAAAGACATTAATTTGTGTTTTTTTCCTTTATTTTATAAGTGGTTTAGTGATGATACTTATTTATGGAGCTACCTGAGAGTAGCTATTTCCAGTCACACCCATTACCCAACACAACTGGTAATATGAGCGTAAGTAGCTATAGATCTTATCGGAAATCAAAAATAAAATAAAGAAAGATCACAGCACAGCTTTATGGAAAGTATAAAATAAACACCCACCTTTAAATTTACAACCAGAATTGTTTAAAATTCTCTATAATAGCAAAAGATAAGACCCAGTGCTTAAAATCTTAATATTTTAATTGAATAAGACATCTCAAGTAGAGACTATCATTACAGCATCAAGTGCTATACAGAATTCTACCTTTTTCACAGAGTTCAAATTATTGTGTAAACTACCTCAACAATTAGAAAAAACATGGGAAAAAAGAATACAAGATGTGAAAAACAAACACATGGAATAAGGCAGAAAGACAAACTAATTAAGATATATATAAAATTAACAAGTGAAAGATAAAATTTGAGTATTTAAGTAAGGAAATAACAAAGGAAGTCAACAGGTCAATAAATGAGAACATATGTATTAATAAAATCTCTAAACTATGGAAACAGATTAGAACATTTAGAGTACAAATCAGAGAACTTAAAGATGACATTAACTAAATCAGGCACAAAAAGATAATACTTTGTATTATAAAAATTAATAATGCATTAATAAATCAGGCAGAAAAAGGTAATACTTTGTATTATAAAAAGAAATACCTCAAGAAATACCTTGTATTAAAAAAGGCAACATAAAAGACATTGTTATCCTTTTTCTTAAAAGAGAACAGATTATACTCAAAGAAAATGGATCAATTTTTGTTAAACATAGAAAAGTAAATAAATAATAAACAGGTTCAAGAAACTAACAAAACACCTGACTATCTAAATGCAATTGCACCTACCCCAATACCTATAATCTGCCAGGAGTTCAAGAGAATGAAGTAATATTAAAAATGGTCAGGGTGGGGGCTGGGTGGTGGCACTGGAGGTAAGGTGCCTGCCTTGCCTGCGCTAACCTAGGTAGGACCTCGGTTTGATCCCCCGGTTCCCCATATGGTTCCCCGTGCCTGCCAAGAGTGACTTCTGAGCGAATAGCCAGGAGTAACCCCTGAGCGTCACCGGGTGTGGCCCAAAAACCAAAAAAAAAAATGGTCAGGAAAAAATATTGTTGATGGGTGCAGTTTGGTAACAATAAATTCTGTAAAATCTTTTAAGCATTTATATTCTTGTAAATAATTATTACCTCAATAAAATGAAAGGAACAACTGGAACAGAAAACAATCTATAAAATACATTGAGTAGGGTCTGGAGCTATATCACAATATGTAGGGCACTTATCAGAGGTGTCTTTAGTGACTCAACTCCATTGGCAAAACCTTAAAAATAAAAAGGGGGAGGATTAAATCAAATAACTGCACTGAGGACTACCATAACAATGTCAATATGTGAGAGAAGTAGAAAACCTGTCTTGAATACAGGTGGGGAGAGGGGGAGGGTGATGGGGGCATTGGTGATGGAATGTCACTGGTGAAGGGAGGTGTTCTTTTTATGACTGAAACCCAACTACAATGATATTTGTAAACATGGTGTTTAAATAAAGATATTATAAAAAAAAGAATGAAAAAATTGGTTACATGACAGGGGATCGAATCACTGTCTGTTGTAGGTTAGCATGTGCAAGGCAAGGCCCTACCACTTGAACCACCACTCTGCCCTTTATTTTTTTAAATCTCCATCAGTAAACATGAGACTACTTGGCCCATGGCTCCCATCCTTTTATTTTTGTATTTCTCTTCCACTTATGGGTCTTTGAGACAACTGGCATTTAGAACATTACATTTCTTCATGGAGTTATTCTAAATACCAATTATAGGTAATATTCTATATTTATTCTTCTCTAAGCACTCAGGATGGCCAAGTGGTCTAAGATGCTGCCTTCAAAGTATACTCTTTCCTGGAGTATGGGTTGGACATACACTTCTGCAATCTTAAACAAAATCCTAAATGCACATGCTCTTTACTCTGAAAAAACACAATTCAGATGCTTTATTTTAATATCTTGTCCATTTAAATGTCAATCCATTCTGAATATTTTAAATCTGATGTTGATCTCTTAATATATGCAAACCTATATATGCATATATACGTATTCTCCCATATCATCTACACTCATTTCTGTTGAAGACATAATTTCAATCATGTTATTAAAGAAAGCTAATTAAATTGATTTTGATATACTAATAAGGGAATAATAGAAATTGTAAAGAGATATTAGTTGCTGAGTGCATAGCTTGTATTTATATAAATGTCGACTTAATTATGAAAGTAAAAGAAAAAACATCATTTACATATTTAAAATTGAGGAAAATTATATATGCATGTGCATAAACTACTGTGCCTTTTGTGATTATAGGTACAAAGAGTGCTTCATATTAAATTTAAAATATGGCTCTGGATTTTCTAAAGTTTCATTATGTTAATTTATTTACATTAAACAGTTAATATTTATTATAATTGCTTTTGGTCAAATAGCATAAATGATACTGACATTTCTGTTTTTGCTAAGCATTCCTTTAATAAATGACCAGACTTATTCTTTAGAAAACATTTCTCATTATGAGGAATCATTTCCAAATAAAATGAGGTGAATATATTATATCAGAATTATAATATTATTAATAATGATTAGATTATTGTATTAATTGATTGCTTAATATTAGCATTTATTCTTATTTAATATTATATAGGAATTTCAAATAAGTGCATTTTGTGAATCACAAATTATATAACATTATATTCAGAATGTTTTACTGAAGAAGCCTAAGAAATTTCCAAATGTACCATTATTCTTATTTTAGTTCTTTCAAAGTCTGCATTATATTTTATTATACTATAAAACTTGGATAATTAGCAGTTGACTTAAAGTACCACACACATTCCTATTCTGAAGACACTAAACTTCTGACCTAATGAGAGAAATTTAGCTATAAAAATTCAACTAAAAATAAATCAGAAGCAGTACTACTTTTTAAGTGAGCCTCATGCAAATCATTTAATATGAACTGTGGTCTGAAGTAAAAATGAAAAAAAAATTAGAAATAAGCATTTAGATTTAAGAAAGGGTATAAGAAAAGTGTAACTATTTCTGAGAAAATATGTCAATAAAAAACTAAGCCACTGTATATTGGGGAGGATCTTTGATATAATTTGATATTCTCTCATTTTATAAAGTTTCAAGTTTTATACATAAATATGTATACATATAAATATAAATATAAACAGTCATAAGTATACATATAAGTATATGATGTTATATAAATATGTATGCATGTAAATATATAAAAGGATTATATATAAGTTTGTGCAGATATGTCTATTTTAAATAGGTAGAAATTAAAAATGATTATGCAAGTAACAGCAAAAATGTTAAATTCAGGAGATTGAGAGATTGCTATAATGTTGCATGCATATTTTGCATATCAATTTTTTTTTGGCTTTTGGGCAACACCAATGATGCTCAGGGGTTACTCTGGCTATGTGCTCAGAAATCGCCCTGGCTTGGGGAACCATATGGGATGCCAAGTGGTCGAACCACGGTCTGTCCTAGGTAAGCGGTTGAAAGGCATATTCCCTACCGCCTGCGCCATTTCTCTGGCCAAAGTTGGAGGATTTTATTATATGTATGCATAATATATATATGTACAAAATTTTATATATATATGTATATATACTATGTGTATGCCAATTTACTACTTAACTTTAGCATTGCATTTATTATTCTATATATGCAAGAAAACATAATAATTTTACTATTATTTAAAATGATCTCAAAATACTTGAACTTAAATTAAAAAGCATAAATATATTTATATACTTTTGGGGGGGCACACACGGTTAAACTCAGGGGTTACCTGTGGCTCTGCACTCAAAAATAGCTCCTGGCTTGGGAAAAACCAAATGGGACTCCAGGATATCCAACCACGGTTCCTCCTGGTTCAGCTGCGCCATCACTCCCGCCCAAAGGTTTATTATTTTTAATATTACATTTGCTTTATTAAAATTAAGAGAAAATATAAGCATAATGTAAAAGTATATATATTCAGAAGCTATCATTACACTCTTCTAAAAATAATAACTTTAAGCACTCTGATTACAAAATTGTTCATGTTTGAATTATGGAATGTTTCATAAAATGATTTAAATTGTTCATGACTCAGTCAAACAATGTACATCATACTTCACCAGTGCATGTTTCCTGCTACCAATGTCCCCAGTTTTCTCGACCCTTTCTCCTGCTTGCCTCTTAGCAGACATTTTACTTCTCTCTCTCTCTTTCTCTCTCACTTTCTGTCCTGTATCTGCCTCTTCCTTTTACTTTATTTAATAATTTTAATAATTAATGATTTTAATAATGAAGGGGTAATTCTTATGTCACTTTATCTTCATTTCGTTGATAATACTTATCACAAACTAATGTTATATGCTGTTAAATCTATTTTCTGCACTTTTATAATATCAGATGAGTTTTCTTTTTCCAATTTTGGTGAAATTCATTAGATTCATTGATTCATGAATGTTAAACAATTTCTGCAGAAATAAATTCCACTTGGTGATAATCTTATTAATGTTCCTTTAAATTCTATTTGCTTGTTAGTTGAAAAATTTTATGACTTAGTTCACCAGTGTTATTTGTCTGTAGTTCTTATTTTTGTGACATTGTTTTTGGTAGCAGGATAATGGTTACTTGATTATACATTTTGTGGATATTTTGAGGATATCATATAATTTTTAAAATTTTATTAGAACTCACTAAGGAAATTAATTTGTTTTAGGGTTTTTTGGAAACACTTTGATTGAAGTTTAGTTTCTTGTAAAACAGCTATTTGAGTTTTCTATTTCCTCTTGATTCACTCTTAAATGGTTGCAAAATTTAAATATTTTCCTTTATCTAGAATATTTAACTTACTGGAAAAGAGGTCATAGTAATTTTATTTATCCTTTTTATTTCTCTAATGTTTCCATTTCCATTTTCTCTCTTTTATTCTCTTTTTCTCCTTTTTCCTTCTTTCTTTCTTTCTTTCTCTCTCTCTCTTTCTTTCTTTCTTTCTTTCTTTCTTTCTTTCTTTCTTTCTTTCTTTCTTTCTTT